>JAODKL010000034.1:847957-893657 GCA_026780765.1 Petrocephalus schoutedeni | reverse complement strand
CCCCCCCCCCCCCCACCTACCCACCCCCCGCCTGCTGCTCTTAGATAGCTCGCGTAAAAAAACACGCTTCTAACACCAGGAAAGTCCGCTATTCCAGCCGGTTTACCTGCCTCCGGGATAAATGGCCGGGCGGCGGGACCATGAGGCTGGCAGAGGCTGCCGAGCGCCGCCATCCGAAGCGCCCGGCAGCCAAACACCCGACGAACATCCGTCGAAATTACCGTGATATCGGTCCCGCCAACAAACTTGAACTAGTTGGAGTTTATTAGCCGGCAGTGACACCCCCGGGGCTGCCGGCCACCGGGACGGTAACCGTCAGCGGGCTAGAGGAGCGGGGGGGGGGGCATTTTCTCGCAAGGTCCGGCGGACTGAAGACTCAAGGTTGACGGGAGTGGAAACGAAAGCAGCGCCGCCGCGTCTGAGAGTGAATGCGGGGAGCGATGACAGGGGAGACCGCGGCGAGGAGGCGGGCAGCTGCACGCCGGCACGCCGGCTCGGCCCCCGGGGGCTCAGCTTACGGCCGCCCGCCTCGGATTCTCCGCAGGGAAACGCGAACGCTCCGCCGGCGCCGGCGGCTCCGATTAACGGCCGAGAGTGCCGAAGTTGCCACCGCGACAGGCAGCGCGTCGGCACTTTGACATTGGGGGATACAAGCGCACACATATTACACACATGCATATATAGAACAAGTTTTGCAGAAAGGGGGGAGAAAAGAAGGAATCAAAACCGCTAACGGAAACTTTCCACGGGGCTTCATGTGGCAGACAACCTTCAGAGAGCAGACCCGACTAAATCGGCCGTAAAAAAAACCAAAAAAACCGGTGTCGTTTTTTAACCTTCCTCGCCACCTACAGGATCCCTCGTCCCAGCGAGCTGCGAGCTCCCTGCGCAGGCCGGCTGCTAGTTAGTTAGCCGAGAGCTAGCAGCATCAGTGCTGGGCGAGCTGTCAGGGCGCCCGTGCGCTCGGCTAGAGAGGCGGCGACATGCAAACCGCAAACGTGCACCTTCGCCGTTCGCCCGCTTCACCGACACGTCTCCGCGCTCCGCGAAAAGCCCACACTCCCGAGTGCGCTGCTGCGCCTTACCCGATCTCATCTCCGGCTAAATTGTTGTTCATTTCTGCTTGGCGGTGCAACTGAAAGTGACACGACCACCGGTGCGCTCTAGCGAAGTGTTAACTCTCTCCAACTACGCCGGGAAGGTCACTCCGCTCCAGGTTCAAACTGAATCTGCGCAACAGCGACGCGATTGCCACGGGGTCCCCTCTGCAGGGGGCAGAAGTTACATATATAAATAAATTATGCCAGCACGCCCGAGGTGCTTCATGGGAATTGTAGTTCCACTCGTGGCTGAATAAGTCGCTACATTCGATTTATTTAAGTATTCGTTTTATTTTAATCTTTGATCCCGTCGTTCGTTGTACAGCAAGTATTAGCATTTCAAGATACCGCACGCCTGTTTCTCGCTTACTATGTGAACGCGACTACGGGCTTGCAGGGTGTTTGATATTGAATCTAAAATACATTCCCCTTGCATTGGTCAGGTACAATCCGTCTACAAACCATGAAAACAATTTCGGCATTATGCCTAAAAAAAACAAGAAGTGTGGTTGGAGATTTAACCGCCATATGATTATTTGGAAATAATAGTAATTCCAATAGCCATTTCATGCATATCATATGCTGAACTCGTATTTGACATTGCCCAAGACAACATGTTTTCAAAATACATTCTAGAGAGTTTCGTGATCGACATGTGCTTCGTTAACTGCATGGGCTATTTAATGAATATATATACAATACGAGATAAGTTCTTTTTAACCATCTTAAGCATTCGTTTGAGAGAATGCGAACAGGATATGACATTCGCTGATTTGAAGACTGGTGCACTTAGGAAAACGTTATATCTGAGCCCTTACATAGGACTGTATTTTATTTCTATTTCGACGTATAGTCGAGTTAGGTAGTTCAAATTTATGGAATGCAAAAGAAGACAAATCCTTAGAAATAACGTACACCTGTAAATTTAAAAACTGAAAGGTCAATGGTGCGGTAACTCAAAACCTCTTTGCCGAACGCTGTTATTGTTATGACTGTCAAACTAGCAAGACCGACGTATTTGAACAGCCGAAAATATGTTTCAAACTTAAATTAACATAAATATTGCAAACAAAAGTGCGGGCCTATGTGCTAAAGACACAGTTGACTAAATGTGCCCTATATCAAATCCAGAAGTAGTTTAGGAGCACCTCATCAAAGGTTTTTAATACTCCACCACAGCTTATGCAATATTTGAATAATTTCTCTGTCCACGGCTATGAATTAATGAAGTGTGTCAGTACTTCCGGTTTCTGGTGATAGCACCTGATCTTATGATTCCAAAATGATGTAAAAGGAAAATCCTTTGTATTAAACAGAGAGGAAACTAAGTGGGTTTCTCCATTACTATTCCGAGTGGCTTAGATAGGATAAATTGTTTTTGGTTGAACTATTTTTGCTAACAGAATATAGTCAGGTGGAGTTGCCTGGCAGGAATGCCGAGGTGTAACCGATCTTTCTGCTTCCTGCATACTGTTAATCACTATAGTTATTCTCCCATTCCATACCTTATGCATATATGGCTCTACATTTACACAAATCTACATTCAATTTTTATGCACAGAAAATATTATTATTAATATTATTATTATTATTAATGTTACTGGTTATAAATGCGTAAAACCAAAATCTATTCTTTACATATGTTGACTGTTCACTGAGTTCACATTGACTCAAACACTGATGTCTAATAATGTTACTTTTTATGCACATTGAAGGGACTATGTAAGATAAAATCAAGAACTATGTGGTGCATTATTCAAACATCTTCATATGTAATCAACCAGTGGGATCAAGTCAGACTACTTTCTGGAATCATTTTCAGAATACAATCGAACTCCTTAAAGCCAATGGCCTGAGTCACCTGCTATAATGTTGGTAATTCTGCTAGAACTGGGTTCGGTTCTGGTGAACTGGGCACTATACATAGTATTTATTTATCTACAAGCAAACTCTGCTCAACCATTACCAAGTCTATGACCAAGTTCCCTTTAGAGAGAAAAAAATCCAGATTACCTAATCAGCTTCCTGGCAAGGGATGATTCAGAATAAAGGTGACTTGACGTTTTAGGAGAACATAAAAACGTAGATTAAAATCACCCACACAGCCAGTAATACAAAAGCATTTGTTTTCTTAATTTGGCTATGCAAAAATTGATTAATAAAGACAAGGTGTTTTGTTCCAAAGTGTTCTGGTACAAAAACAACCATTTGAGCCCAGAAAACTGTTTTTCATATATTATTTAAACAGACATTATAACTAAATAATATTCCTAATTCAGAACACTGTTTAATTATACTCTAAAGACGGTAACACTAGCGTGTCAGACCCACATTAGAAAAAAAGAACTGAGCAATGGCAAACCAGCTAAATACAATGTCTGAGTGTTATTTAACTGGGACAATTAGGGAAACACATTCATATATGTTTAATGCAAATAAAACTATTATTATTTGATGATTCATTTAAAAGCAGAAGTTTAGGTCCCAACACTCTACTTCTTGTAGTTTTTGGTGATTTACTCAGTTATTGATATATTTCTGCATAACCCACCAAACTAAATGTTTTTACGTGTCTTAACATGCTTTGTTAACGCTCCTATTACCTTCTTTATCCATTTGCTTTTCACTGAAATTCTCATTCAGCCAGCGGCACTAGGCTAAATAAGTCCATACTAATATATCCATACTTTGGCGGACTGGTGAATATCAGCAGGTCATTTAGGGATGAATACGAAGTTTTAAAAGTACAAACAGCGTCCTCTTATGGGGCTTTTTGGAAACTCACGTACTACCACTTGCGATTAATGACTTTAGAGCCGAAAAGACACGAATTATATGCTGCATAATTGTGTGCTTTGTAGCCTACTATTGGGATAGTAATATAATATAATATTCTTTTGAATGAGAAACCCAGCTGAACCTGGAATCACAGTTCCCTGGTCGTGTGTTTGAAACTTTACCGCTAAAGGAACCATGTCTTTACGTGACAGGTTTTGTACCTTGGTTATTGACTCAAGTACGATAAGAAAATCTGCTTGGTCTTAAAGTGCACTACCGCTCGTTTCGACACGTGAACCTGACGTTATTCTGTCGCAAGTATCTCTAAAAATATTAACATTTCAACAGCCTTTTAATAGTATTCACTGTGATTTATGTTACACGCAACAGTTTTTATTAATGGTAGCATTCCCTATACCAGCGTGGCCTTAACTCCACCACAACTGTTGGAATCGGGAGGCGGAGTTAAGCGACGTGTGGAAAAAACACATGTGCGAAAAACTGTCGCCGTCACGCGTTCGCTCTTAACTCAGAAGAATTATCAATTGGTTGAAGCATACGTTATTTACTTTAGTAAAGCATCTTGCAGGATCAGCACTTCTGCTCACTTATAAATTGTCGCGGCCTTTGAACGCTCCTTCTTTCTGTGCTCCGAGCTGCAAACTCCTTTCCTTTCATTCGTCTCCCTGCCTTTTTTATTTTTATTTTTTTGCTTTGGCGTTTTCAAAGCAGTATAATTTATATTCGGTGGGTTTTTAACAATGACTACTGAACAGCCCATATTTTCCAAGGGAGAGAACTGCAAGCCGACTTGGACGGAAGCGAACGCTGACTACAATGCGACCGATACTCACCTCGAGATTATGGGCAAGCCGGTGATGGAGCGCTGGGAGACTCCCTACATGCACGAACTGGCCACTGTGGCGGCGTCCAAAGGTAGTCTTACAGATTGCACACAGTTAAATTACATGCTAATAAATAATTGAAACTGACCCTCACAATAGTTTTCCTTTAACTGTCCGTTATACTTTAACGCCGGATCTGTGCTGCACGTGTTAAACAAATATGCATACTGCAAAGAAAAAAACTCAGCAATAAGTAGAAACGCGCCAAGTGGTAGTAGTAAGCAACAGATTAAATATGGTGATATTGCGTTATAATAAAGGGGCGTAACATTTTCCAGCATCTGGTTGACTTGTAATAGACTGAAATGTTACCGACTCTTACTCCGGCGTTATTTCAGTTTTTCTCATAGTGATTTAAGCGGACTAACAGAATAAATCAACGAATGTCCTCGGAGTAGCAGTGAATAATTTGGGCAGCACTGTACGTTGCCGAAGGGGCGGGTTATTTCGGATTATAGATAATCTATACGATGTTTTATCCTCCGGTCCATAGTTCAAGGAATGTATAGATAATAGGTCGTTTAAATTTAAAGACTGGATAGAGTTGCGTAAGGGTTATTACTACTAATTATTAATTATTAGTTACAACATGTTCTTTGTTTTAAAAGACACGTTTTTGTGTGGCACATTCTATAGAGTACCACGTTAATGCCAATAGTCAAGTTTCTGAAGAAGTCTTGTGCATTTAGTGACCTCAGAAAGTTCCTCAGTAAGATTGACTGTAGCAAACATTTGTGGGCAGCCCCCCCCTTTCCCAGCTCAATCTATTTTTACCGCTAACTGTAAGGCTACTCTGTGGTATTTCATGGACTAGTTTATCAGATGCCACAACCTGTCCCTTTCCCACTGGTATTACACTATCAAATATAAATGCTTTACAGATTTCTCTGTTTCATATTATTTTATATAGATATTATTGTGAATGAACAATTTCAGAATGTGGGGAAACAAAATCTGCCAATAAATATAATGAAATGCACATTGACTTCATATTTTGGAGGCAGTGGAATGTAGACAACGCTGTGTGTATTCTGTCATCCAGGTGGCCGGGTTCTTGAGATCGGCTTCGGCATGGCGATCGCCGCCACCAAAATAGAGTCCTTCCCCATCGAGGAACACTGGATCATAGAGTGTAATGATGGTGTTTTCGAGAGACTGCAGGAATGGGCCAAGAAACAGCCACACAAGGTGAACATGTGCCAGTCACACATAAACATGATCAGGATTCCACCGCCATCAGACTGGGAGCAGAGGAGCCTGTAGAATGAGTATATCTCATTAATGTTGCAGGTGGAATGGTGGTTCAGTGCTTCACACTGTCACATCATTCCCAGGTTTAACCCCACACCTGCCATGTGTGGAGTTTGCATGTCCCCATATTACGTACGTTTCCTGCGGTACTCCAAAAACATGCAGTTAGGCATGGAAGCTCAGTCCCCAACAGTATCAAACAAAGTTCAAGTTCTACCCATTTTAAATTACAACTAATAGTAAAAAAACAAATTACCAGCTGAAACCAAATCAATCATGTCACCATAAGTTTCTTTAAAATATTAAGCATAGTGCACTTTTATGTGTTTTTAAGTAATGTTTATGTATTGTACACTAAATGTCTAACTCTGCTGTAAATTATTTTGTAAATTTGCCCAAGCACTGCTCTAGCTAACTCTGGAACAGTTACTACCTGTCCATTGTCCCTGTTAAAAAAAATAAAATCAAATTGCTGATGATGTGTGGGGGTACATGCCCTGTGGTGAGATGGATAGATGGATTAATATTTTGGATTTTTAGATTGTTCCCCTGAAGGGCCTCTGGGAGGATGTTGTCCCCACACTGCCTAATGGACACTTCGATGGTAAGAAGCTTATGCCTTATTCTGTACTAACAGTTTACCAGAACACCAAATATATGGATATGGTTCCCTAATTGTCCCAGTTAAATAACACTCATGCACATGAGACCTTTACCATATTAATATTTTGCTACTATTAAATAAATAAACTTTCCCACTAATAATTTTTCTCACTGATTTCTGACCTGCTTATATACAGGCATTCTGTACGATACCTATCCACTATCTGAGGAAACCTGGCACACTCACCAATTCAACTTCATCAAGGTAAGTCAATAAACATGGATAATTCAAACAGGATCATTATTAAAGTCATTTAGTTACTTTGACAATACTACATAGACTAAGTTTTATAAAGTTTACCAATTAGTAGAGCTGGGTATTCAAGTGTAGCATTTCAGGTTAAGTGCCCATTTGAATATGATAGCATTCCAAAGACTGAGTGACCTTCACATTCAAAGATTATGCCCTTACCTGCATGCTAAGCAGTGATGCAAGCTTACCTTCTGGTGGTATCATAATGAAACAATGTGACTTTTGGTCCCATGTGTAATAATGTAACAACTGATTTCTAGAATATAAAGATTTTTTTTTATGCTTTTCTGAGTCTAATCAGGTTACTTGCATGAAGTGGCACCTGCAGGCAGAAATAATGAAATAAAAAGACAAACATGTTTTAAATATTCCTCCAAGCATTTAGGGACATTAGCATTTTTAGCAGACATACCCCTCTGTAGTTGAACTGCAATTTGTAAAAAAATACCCACAACCCTAGTATAATGTAAATAAGCCCATCTTTGAGGAAGTCCATTATGTAAACACTGTATCCATAAAACACACTGCAGACTTTGCATTTAATAAGAAGCTATACTTCTGAGAAATATTTAATATGCTATAGATTATAGCATTAATCTCACACATATTTGTAGCATCTCAGAGTTCATCAAATTCTATTTTGCACAGTCTCCTTTGTGATTTGCTACAAGAAAGCAAATTACCTATCAGGAAGTCAAATGTTTGCTTCCGTAATTACAATAAAGGCATTCTACAGCATAGCACTTTTGAGGGGTGGGACTGAACCACAGTAACTCTGTCAGCAGAGCACTTTGAAATACCCAGTAATCCCAATGGAAACCCACAATAAAAGAAACAAGCTTCATATTGCATGTTGCAGCTGCATAGAGTCCATGGGGACACCAGGAAGCCAGTAAAGCTTTAGGCAAGCTTCTCTTTTTCATTCTGGACGATTGAGGACCATCCTCGCATCTCCAGAATCACTTCTGAACATTAAACATTAATCCATTCATCTTCTTAAACCTTGTGATAAATTCTGCTTGCAATATGGCACTTTCTTGTCATCAGCTTCCATTAAAACATCCAAGTGATTTGTCGTCTTGTCCTTATAGTCACACGCGTACAGACTGCTGAAGCCTGGCGGTGTCCTCACATACTGTAACCTGACGTCCTGGGGAGAGCTGCTGAAGGGTAAATACAGTAACATCGACACCATGTTCCAGGTGCGTCACTAAGCGGCCAGCCTTGGCCTCGCTGCTCACCCGCGTGCTGCACATCTAACTCCACAGCGCCTGTCACTGCACGCAAACGACGTGAGCTCTGTGGTGCTCCTCCGATTTCAGGAAACCCAGGTGCCGCACCTGATCGAGGCAGGCTTCAAGCCAGAGAAGATGAGCACCACACTATTGGATATTGTCCCTCCAGCTGAGTGCAAATACTACGACTTCCACAAGATGATCACTCCAACAGTGCTCAAAGACTAGAGGTGACAGATTCTGCCATCCTCAGCTAGGCACCACCCACCTAAAATATTCCCTCTTTACTGCATACTTTTTAATGAAAAGAATTCTTGATAAACACTAATACATGGAGCAAGACAAGTCTCCTTTTGCATTAAAATACAAAAATCATACTGTTAAAATGATTTTTAAATCACTTACTGTATATTAATTAAAGCTGCATAATTTGTTACATTCTGTCACCCAATAAATGATGCGCAAAGTGGTTTCAGGATCAGCTTCAAACTTCTGACATTTCTGTGTGATAGTTTAGCAAGTCAGGAATCACTGGGGCACATTGTCACATTCATCATTTTGAATATGTGAGCAAACAAAATATAGATTAATCTTTTGAAGATTCATCATTTTCCTGCAAAGCACAAATTCCTGATACATATAAATGCTTACATATAAATGAATACTTAGAAAAGTATGATAAACGGCAAAGTTGCCAATCACTAGGGATATAAAATGAACCTGGATTCATAAGATTGTACAGTTTACCTGCTCACTGTCATCCTGGGGATGCTGAAAGTCTCCTTTCAGGCTACGAGTTCAGCGTTTCCCAATCCGGTCCTCGGAGACCCCCCCAGACAGTCCCTGTTTTGGCTCCCTCCCAGCTCTCTGTCCACAGCTCTCATTTTCTGTCACAAAAACATGGGCTGTCTGGTGGGGGTCCCCGAGGACCAGTGTGAGAAACGCTGCTGTCGTCGCCGGGTCTCGTGGATCTGTCCCCCCCCCCCCCCCCCCCACCTCCCCATGCTAACAGCATAAGTGTTGTCATTTTGCAGGAATGACAAAACCAGGACACAATGTACAAGACTTAATTTATTGCCATTAGAGGTAAAGGCAACACCTCTAAGGGGCGTACAGAGAAAGTGACCTGCTGGCCAGATATACAGGACGACAAACTACAAACCAGGAACCACAGGCGTATTAAGCAGCAAGAGTAGATGGTCGCTTCACTTGCGATACCAGATCCTCAGCCTCTTCTCACGCTTTATCTTCTTCTGCAGCTGCAGAGTGCCGTAGAGTAGAGCTTCCGCTGTAGGGGGGCAGCCTAGACGGAGACCAGACAAAGTAAACTTCTTTAAAAGAAATAGCATTCCCCCTTTTACTGAAAAGATAATACAATTGTTATACATGGAACTTTCAACTTAAAAGAAATGAGCAAGTAACAAAGCAAGGCTGCTTAATTTAGGTATGCTTAATTTAGGATAACAGTTTCATACTATTAAGAGAACAGCTTTTTGTTGATAAAAATACAGGCAGCTGTGTAACAGCTGCAAGCCATTTTAAATCACAGCTGGTCATTTTTTGATACAAAGTTTCAATGAAAAGCGCCGGATAAAAAAAAAAAAAGAGAGAGGCGGTAAGCACCTGGAACATAAATGTCTACGGGCACAATGCGGTCACAGCCTCGGACCACAGCATAGGAATAGTGATAATAGCCCCCGCCGTTGGCGCAGCTGTGGGAAAGGGCAAACAAAAAAGTCAACTCAGTGCTCGCAGAAAGAAAACAAGCTAGTGTGTGTGGTGTAAGAAGGGTGAGGCCAATCGCTGAACAAAACAGTCATTCATTTACTGTCATTTAGATGTTTAGGGTGCACAATTTAACAGTAATTCATCGTGAAAGCCCTCACAAGCTGAGCAAAACAGAATTTAGAGTCTGACTTGAGAAAACTGTGCAGAATAGAGGAGCATTAGGGCCCACTAAAAGAACAAAAAAAAATTATAAAACATTTTGAGATTAAAGTCTAAATAAAATTGAGAAAAAATTTTATTTCGACCAATCTTAAAATGTTTTTTTCCTTTTATTTGGTCCTTTGTAATTTTGAGATCTACAATCAGAAAAATAAATTTTAAAGCACTTTACGCCACTAATCAAGTTTATATGAAAAAATGAATTGATAAAGATCCAAAATCTATACCTTCCCATTGAAATCACGTATCTAGGCTCTGGCATCTGGTCATATACCTAGGCAAAAAAGACATAGAAAAGCTGTCAGAACAAACACAGTATAACCAGTATGAGGTTAACGAAACGTGGATGATGAGGTTGATAAACTGATAAAGTATTGATAAAGTGATAAAGTAAATGAACACCGGCAACATCGCCCAGGGTCCAGTTGAGCTGAAACCTTATCCCAGGAAACATAGAAAAAGCAGAGGACACCTTTGCTGAGGTGCCAGTCCATCAAAGTGTACACATACACCACATGCAATTTAGGGACACCAGGAAAAGCCTATGATTCTGGACTGAAACCTAAACAAATATGGGGAGAACATGCAAACTGCACACAGAGGCCCAAGGTAAGGATCAAATAGCTACATTGTTACCCACAGAGCCATCAGGCTCCCATAAAAACACAAAACGGTGAAAATGGCCTTCAGGAACACAAAGAGAGAACAATGCCAAAAAGGGCAGGAAAGCGACAGATTCCAGGCAAGTCAAAGAGTGACAGTGATGTGAGCAACTGGAGGGTCACCTTGCGCAGTGCGGGCGCCATCTTATTGGTCAGGGTCCCAGCGACTATCATGACGTCAGCCTGCCTGGGGCTGGCCCTGAACACCACTCCGAAGCGGTCCATGTCGTAGCGGGGAGCTGCCATGTGCATCATCTCCACAGCACAGCACGCGAGGCCAAACGTCATGGGCCACAGGGAGCTCTGGGGGACGCACGCGCACACACAAAGAGCACTTCAGACATGTCCAGCCAGGGCAGGGAGACATGAAAGCCTGCGAGAGGCAAAGCCCGGAGTGCGGAGCAGAGGCCTCACCCTGCGTGCCCAGTTCACCAAATCATCCATCCTGGCGATGACATACTCCCCTTTGCTGCTGGGGGCGGCCGCTGACTTGGAGACTACTGCAGTGCTTTTTTCTCTCACGGGAATCAGGCTAAAGGTAACAAATTTAGACAAACCCTTAAGCAAGACCTGAAGGATGGGGCAGCAGCAGCTGGATGGTGGCTGGAAGGCTTTCCTACCTGTTTGCAGGCTCATTTTTTGTTGTCTGTTGAAAGTTCTTCTTATGAATAACAGCAGCAGTACTGGGCCTGTGAAATCATACCAGATCATATTATGCAACTAAAACAAAGTCATTTCTGAATGTATGCACACATGGTTATTCTTTAATGTATTCATAAGTCTTAGGTGGACGTTAAATAAAAAAGCTCTATGTTGAATGTTAAGTTATTCCTTTTATCATCATTAAATAACCATGCATCCCTTCATGTCAGCTTTCTGTGTTCATGAGAGAAATATAGAGAGGCCTAAAGGAAATAATATAGTGCCAGAATAAAAAAGTGCCTTTACCTCAGAGAAAATAAGCCAAGCCTGCCCAGGCAGGGAACTGGAAACAGAATGAAATAATCAGAATACAGACTAAACTGATACTGTTTAATTCATATATGTTAATATGTATACTGAGTGCTACTCAGTACAGATTAGGGCCATGAATAGGTTGTATTTAAATGTGTAAAACTTTTTGCTCTTCCAGAACATATGAATAGTAGTATGAGATTCATATGGGTTTTGGTGACCTTCATAGGCTATACATCTTCTGTGTACACACCTATTAAAAGTATTAATGAGATTTAATGAGAATAATATCTGAAGGAACATTACAATGCTAATCTTTACACAAATAACAGCAGTATGTAAATATTATGAAAGTCATCCGCTTTGAAGTGCAGTCACCAATTCATCGTTTTCTGTGATACTTACTTCAAAATCCCAAATGAAAAGCTCTATAACTGTGACGGAGGTCAAATTATTAAAAAGCAGCACCCCTCACTGACAAATGTACTTTAATGCACAACACAGACAGAGTTGGCAGTAAAGAATTTTCTTATTACAGGCTTCAAATCATGGAAAAAAACTTCATCTTTTCTGAATTGGTCTGTATCAGGAAATGACTTTTTTTGGTCCTGGATACTGACTGCTTGCTACAAATCATTTGTACGTTTTTTTATTTGAATGCCATTCTTGATTCGCATATATAGGTATGTAAACTTACAACTCAACAATTCATTTTCAATAAAATATACAAAACAGGGTTTTGTACCTGAATAATATAAAATATTCAAACTACAAGCACATATATAAATACTGGGTACCCTTCCATTTACAAGTGACCAATAAAACTCATATGGGTTAACACAACGCATTATACTGCTATCATATGTATGCCATCTTAGTATTTTATAGATATATACACAGAACCATCAACTCATTTTATACAGTTAGTTGTGGGTACCGGGTAAGGTTAGGAAGATCCTTCGTGGTTACTTCATTGTGCTACGGTATGCAAGCACTTTTACTAACTAACACGTACTAATTAACGTGCAAACGGCAAATATTGACACAACAGTAAACCAATACATGACTAGTTTCAAATCGAAGAGCACAACTCAATCTCTTACTAACACCCCGTTTTTGTAAACAGGTAAATGCGGATATGCAAGACCACAGGCAGACAGGCAAGATCACATAAATGAGTATTCAGTAAATGTGCCGTGCAGCGAATTTATACCTTCTGAATGACACTTCAGGACGACTAAGGTCACTTGTGTAAGCAATGTCAAAGACTTCGGGTGGTTTATATGAAATGTCAACGGATTAAAACAAACGTTTGTACCCTTGGATCAAAATTTTCAATGCGCTTAAGCTGATATTTGTTTGTGAGCTTCCGATTAAGTAGACTTTTTTCGTTGCTCAATATAACGGGGCAACCCTAAGGTTCATTAACACAGATACGTAAAAAGCAATATCTGTACTCACCAATAACGTTCGCCATACTTGAAAAGGCTTGCGCCACAGTGCAAGGCCCGAGCTTCGGGTTAAAAGGTGTTTCCGGTAGTTACCCGAGAGAATGTTTCAAAATAAAAGCACATGGTTCACCCACGTTGTTGTCAAATGAGAGGACTATTACTTTTTATTTACTGGAGGGCTAAGCAGGTAGCGCTGAAACTCTAGTGTGTTGTCAAGATATTTCTTAATAAATGATTGGATTGTTTATATTTTGTAACACTTAATGCATCTACATGGCTGCAAGAAAATTGTAAGGAAATCACTCGAAACGAAGATTCAAGGAAACCTTTTAGGCTACCTAATTCAGCTCCTGAGCTTATCACACACCAAAACCCATTACAATTAACGCTGTGAAACCTTACTGCCCATGTTGTACCTCCAACGTACCGCTTGCAAAAGCCAAGTGTTCATTTACTGTGGTGCAGCATACTTTTTGTCATTTGTAGTCCGCTGTATTCATTTTGTATTATTTTGCATTTCTTTTGCACTGTTTTTCAAGAAGCACACAAGATGTACACATGACAATAAGCATATGGTCACGTGAAATATAAATATTTTAAAATTCCAGCATGATGAAAAAATTAATTTCCTAACTCGGTATCCGTCCTTCCATTTGAATTGCATTAGCGGAATAGGCTTCTCCCTTCCTCTTGACAAACGTGTCTATAACTTTTCTTTTTCCGAGATAACAGATAACTTCTGTTATTTTGAGATCTCAATTAAATAACTCATCTCGAGAAAACCACTTTGGCCATGTTGAAATAACGAGAAATACAATACAAATTTATATACCATTACGCATATCATGGGTCTTTTATAATCACGATTTAGCTGATATAAAACCAAAATGTAATGACATGTTTGACATCACAGCAGAACATTGCTAGCTATAGCAAATGAAAATGTCGCTGCTCCTGCTTCGTGTCTAATACTTTCTTTTCATTTGTTCATTAAAGTGAACGAATCAGATGTAAACCCCTGAGTGCGAGGCCATAAGTGCTATCCACCGACTCTCAGAGAGATCAGTTCACTTAAGCCAGTCTACCAGCCTAACCAGCATCTGAGAACTCCATGTCTGCTTTATCTGATCTCCCCACATTCCTTCATGCTACCGCTGAAGTGTGTGAATGTCCACTTCTTCTCCAGCAAGTGAAATTGAATAAGGTTGCCGTGTTAAAAAAATAGACCGCAAGAAGATGTTTTAACTATGTAATTTCCAATCACTTTCACAAGGCCATAGAGACAGCAGAACTACGCCGCGGGCGCATCTCGCGCGCCCCTCCACGCGGGCGCATCTCGCGCGCCCCTCCGCGCGCCGACCGTTACGGACAGAAGCCCCTCTACAGCTTTTCTCAGAAAACAACGGGGCCGCACGTGTCACAATTAAAGCGGCGGCTCGGCAGCCCAGGAAATAAAAGCCGACATGAAATTAGTCTGGTTTGCGCCAGCTCTGCTTTGCCTGTGTGTCGTTTACGCAGACAGACGCGTCTACGCCAGCGGGGCAACGCGTTCAGTCGGCGCGCCTGTGCCCATCGGGAGGTTCGTGAGAAAACTGCGGTTCCGGAATCTGGGGAAGGTGACGCAGAACGCGCTTCCTCAAAACACCGGTACACACAAAGCACATGTCGTTTCAATGGTTTTAGATACACCACACAGCAAATGGACCATTTTTGTTTAGATTTTTGCAGATGGCGATTACTATCGTATGAAGCAGGGTTGGGTGCCAAAACAATCATTACAACCGAATTATTTTGTTAGTAAACTACTGGAAAAGGATCCAAAGGTAAATATTGCCCCTATTGCCTTATTATACATAAATATGATTCGTGCTACCGCTATGCTTTATATAGGTTTTAGCTGTTTCCGATTAGGTCTTCTGGTTCTCGCAGCAGATATTTTTCAAGAGGAGGAAGCCAGCATCTCAGCCTAACGAGCCTCCATCGAAATGGCAGCCGAAATGGGTGATTACATCCCTCTCCTCGCTTCATGTAGTCCCACTATGGGGACGTGTATATATAATATATTTCTTATTTCTTCTAAGAGAGCCTTTGATCAGAATGAATGGGCAGCCTGGGCGTTGGGCTACACGGGCAAAGGAGTGGTAGTGTCCATCATAGATGCTGGAATGGAGAAGAGCTATCTTGATCTGGAGGAAAACCATGTGAGTTCAAAATAGTAGTATAACATTACATCTGTTGGGAAAGGGGGGGTGTGTTATTTTAGATTTGAGGATGGACTCACTCTCTGACCATTTTCTTAGGACCCACAGACCAGCTACAACATGAACAGTAATGATCCCAACCCAGAACCTAGATACACACCAATGAAAGTAATCCGGTAACAGTAGCTCCAATACTTTTATAAAGTGCAGTATATATGTAAAGTACTACAGTTATAATATTAAGAACACGCATTCTTTGATGGCTTTTCAGGGTTTCCCCTGCCTTGTGCCCCACACTGCTTAGAATAGGACTTGCAATGAATAAGCAGGTGGAATATGGATTTATGGGTAGATGCAGGATATTTTCCCTATGCAGATATTAAAGTTATTAACTTTATGCTCAGCTTATATTGGTACACACTGCCACATATTGTAGAATATGTGTTGGTAGACTATTACAGAGCATTTTTTTGGTCTTCCACCACACAGACATGGAGCACTCTGTGTGGGGGAAGTGACCTCAGTGGCCAGTAACAGAGTGTGTGGCGTGGGCGTGGCATATCAGGCTACGATTGGTGGTAAGCTATTACTGCAAAGAATATTATCATTATACACAGAAGAATCTGACTTTTTAACACGACAGTAAGATGTTTGTTTGAAATTTGGAGTTAACAGTGTCTGTTTTACTTTGTGCTATAAATAAACCTACACAAAAAGTCAAAATGACTTAAAAATGAGATATCTTTACAACAAAATAAACAGCATGAAAATTAGCGTACATAGTGTGCTGAAAATCCCATTCCCTTAATAGCAGAAGGCAGACCAATTCCTGAGAGCACATTGTGTATTATTAAAAATAAATGATAAATCATTGGTAGGATCTTGTTTTTATTTTCACTTTGTTTTCTGTACTCTTCATAGTAATCCAGATGCTTGATGGTCACGTGACCGACTTAGCAGAGGCCAAGTCTCTCAGCTTTAACCAGCAGCACACTGATATCTACAGTGCCAGCTGGGGGCCCGAAGATAACGGCAGAATAGTGGAGGGGCCAAGCATTCTGGCCAATGAGGCTTTAATCTGGGGCATAAACAGGGTATTATGCATTTGAGATGCCTCTGAATGTACAAAAGAAAATGCCATCATGAACTTTATTTCTTATTTCATTTTAGAACTCAGTAAGAACTAAAGAACACAGAATAAATCCAAATGAGTAACTAAACATCATTTCACAGGGCCGTGGTGGTTTGGGTTCTATTTACGTCTGGGGTGCTGGCAGCGGTGGCATGAGCCACAATAACTGCAAGCTCGACGGCTATGCCAACAGTATATACACGCTTTCCGTCAGCAGCACCACGGAGAGCGGGAAGGTGCCCTTCTACATTGAGCCGTGCGCTGCCATTCTAACCACCGCCTACAGTGGGAACAGCCCGCGTCACCACACAATCGTAAGACACAGCCAGCTATCTGTCCTGCACATTTCATATGGAAGACATACAACTGGCTATCTGAATTGCTGCTATTGCGTACGTGTCCTTTTTCTATTGTGAAATACAAATATTGTGAATGGGGATGGTGGTGGCCTAGTGGTATGAGGCTCCGGTTCAAATCCCATCTACACCAGTAGCTCCCTAAGCAAGACCCTTAACCTCAAGTTGCTCCAGGGAGATGGCAGTTCCCTTTAATTGGGTAATGCAAGTCATTCTGGATAAGGGTGTCAGTTAAATGTAATACATATCATGTTAAAATACTCATGATGATTACATTAAGCTAATCATTAGATATAAAGGGGCTATGTTCTCTTCTTCAAAGACAATTTTATTCTCCATAAGCTCTCGCTTCAAGACATACCCATCTATTTTTTGTACATCTATATTAAAGCCAGTTTTTATTTGGCAGGCTGGCACTTCCACGCCTGCCCATCGGGTTGCTGGGATCATAGCACTGGCTTTAGAGGCAAAGTAAACATTTCCCACTAACAATCGGCACAAAATATCCTGATTTTTTTAATCTTGCCTTATGAACGGCGTGTGAATTCAGCTTGGGCATCTCCACAGCCCTGCACTAACCTGGCGTGATGTGCAGCATATTACAGTCCAGGCATCTAGACCTTCACACCTCAGATCAGATGACTGGCAAACAAACGGTGTCGGCAGACTTGGTGAGTCTGGTCCTGGAATCTACTAAAGTAATCTTCATTCAGGTTTTAAAAGTGAAAAGCATAAATGATGGATGAACAGATGACTGGCTCTTGTCTTGGTTTAGTCAGCCATTACTATGGGTATGGACTTCTTGACGCTGGGAAGCTGGTTCGTCTGGCCAAGAAATGGAGAGCTGTCCATCCTCAGAGGAAGTGCATGAGTGATGTCATCACCAGGCCCCTGTAGGAAGGAAATGTTAATAATGACAGTAAATAGTATTAATGTTGTGGAAGCACCTGACACAGGGTTGTTTTAGTTGAGCTCTGTTAAGATAGATAAGCATTGTTTGCAATAAAGGATGTGCTACTGCCAAAGAAAATACAGAGTCCCCAGGTGATAAAAGGTTATTCTGTGCTTTATTGTCTGGTAGTGAGCTACATGGGAACCTAATATTGAAATGGAACGAGACGGCTTGCCTGAGGACCAGAAACTGGATTTGCTCCTTGGAACACATCCGGGCAAGGCTCACCCTGAGCTACACCAGACGTGGACATCTCTCCATTGTTCTTATCAGCCCACTGGGAACACACTCCACTCTGGTCACCGCCAGGCAAGGGACACATGCTGAAATCGCATCATGGAGTTCCAGGGCATGGTCATGGAGTGCTACATCTGTTAAAACGATGACTCGTGTGACACTCTGTGTGGCTGTATCCACCATTCTGTCTTCCTGCTCAGGCCTTTTGATGCATCTGCAAAGGGATACTCAGACTGGGCCTTCACAAGCACCCACAGCTGGGGTGAAGATCCTAGAGGGGAATGGACTCTCCAGATAGAAAACAAGGGCAACTGGTCCAACAGAGGTGAGCTTTAGCCCTCTGCAGTCACACAAACTGATTAATAAAAGCAGGAATCTCATTCCATGCAAAACTGGTCTCGGTTAATGATGTAGGCAGAGAAAACCAAGAGTGAAATAAATCCTATTTCTCTTAAACATTCAGAAATGAACATTCTGAACCATGACTAGCACGGTCTCTTTATATTTCCTTAGGTATTTTGTCTAAATTTCAACTAGAGCTATATGGGACAAAGGAAAGCATGAAAGCACGCCGAGTGGGGCGGATGGCTCTGTGTCTGATTTTCAGCTCTAATGGTAGCTGTACAGGTAAGAAATGATACACCAGGGCTGTTTGAACACACCCTTATGCAGGCCTTTGGACTGTTGGTCCCAGCTGAATAATTAAAAGAAGTACTCAGAGAGAAAGAAAAATCAGCAGCATTTGTGGGTGAAGATTTGTTTCTGATTGGGAAGTAGCTCGTACTGCAAATGATGTACACCTGAAATATTTTATATCCAAAATAACGGTTTAATTTTCCTGAGTGTCGAAATCCAATGAAAACCTGCAGATCAAACAGCCAATTTCCTGAAATGTGTGTGATTTGAGTATTTTCCGGCTACTCAACAAAAAAAAAGTTTCTTAAATGACCCTAAAAACAGAGTACTCTCATTTAACGTGTAAGAACAAATTGCTAGACATAATCGGTTATCACGAAGTGATAGTGACAATGAAATGGAGGGGACTATGATTTGATATAATCTGAAATTACCCATATGTAATTAAACCACATGCCTATCAATCACTACCCATACATAGCAGCTAATGCAGACCATTTACAGATAACGTTTTTGCTATCAAAGAACAAATTGAATTTGCAGTAGTACAGCTGTAGCTATTTTGCTAAAAACTTTACATAGGCAAATTTTACTTTGTTTGCTGGATATTAATATACAAAGCTGTCAGTTTCATTATAGGATCATACACCTATTAGTTCTGAGGGGACTGGCCATTAACATTACCTGCTGGGTCACTGATGACAAAATTCTGGATTCAAAAGCAGTAGGTTTAAACTGATCACATCCATGCCTGTATCTGAAATAAAGAACAAAATCTATAATGGAGGAAAATTAGTTGATTGAATGTTCTATTTTAAAAAATGTGATGTTTTTGATTGTTTTATCAAGTATTATCAGTTTTTCATAAAACTGATTCCTATTCCATGCGGTCATACAATGTACAGCATAAATTGTTACTTGGATCTGGTATTAAATTATGGCTACTGTACTGTTAATGTAATGGTTTGTCACTGGGAATTCAAACTTGCATGAGTTTAGGCTACGCTTGGTGGCACTCATTGTGCCTGGACTTTTCCACTCAGATACCCAATGTGGGATAATTTATATGTCTCGCTGAGGTGGAAATTTGAAAACCAGAATTGGGATACTGGAGTATATGTGTACTATGTCTAGTGGCCTGCTGTTCTGAAGAAAAGGCAAAAATTAAGCACACACTTTTCTGGATAATGCACGTCCCAGATTGTACCACCAATACCTTCTAATTTTTACTTGTGCTACCTGCTGTTTATCTTTTCTAATGCAGAGTGCACCTATCCCTTGTACATATTTGAGAACACCTGCCTGCGCTCCTGCCCCCCTCATTACTACGAGTGGGGTAACAGCACCCAGTTGCCCCGACGCTGCCAGCCATGCCATCACACTTGCTACACATGCTTCGGTCAGCAGATGACTAATTGCCTGGACTGTCCACCATTCTCCACGCTGGACTCTCGGCTGGGCACATGCAGCACTCCTGCCTCCCCCTGGGACCAAAGCACTAAGGTTGGCAAAAGACTGAAGTGGTCCGGAATCGTTCTGGGCATCCTCTTTGGTGGGCTGCTGGTCCTGGTGTGTTTGCTGTGTGTGGCAGCGTGGGCAGTACATGGAGTCATACAGCTCCGAATGGCAGCAAGAGGCCAGGCGAGGGCCAACGGGCATTTAGGAGATTCCAGAAATGAGGACGGAGTTACTTTCAACTTCGATGACCCAAATGAGGAGAAGGAAACATGCTCCCTTTGAAATATGTTGTCACTGATAAATGAAAATCACCAGAAATCACTGGCATCAGTCCAGCTTATTACTCTTTGTGGATATATAAATATAGTTCTTAATGTGTATTATCTTTTTACATTACATTCACACTCAGAAATAAAAAGCTTTTCCATCTATCCATCTTCTAACTGCTTATCCTGGGCAGGGTGACAGGGGGCATGGGGGGGCACCCAGGAAACACTGGGATACACCCAGGGGGGGTGCTAGTCAACTGCAAGGAACATACACTCACAAACATTTTGAGTTTTAAAATTATGCACAATAGTTAATCAAAAATTAGATAAATTTGAAAGAAAACTTTAGCTCAAGATATCATTCAGCTAAATAATGTTATCAGACACACAAACCTTATTATTCATGCATTTTACTGTTGTTTTCTTCAAAATGAAGAGGAAAACATTCAGATCCAGAATATTCCTCTACAAAAAAAGTCTTTGTATGCAAAATGCCACTTAAGTTTTACTGGCTTGGAGGTTAGTGGTAATGGTATTTTATGCAGCTGTACAAAGCTCTAGAGCAGTAGACCACAGGAATGAAATATTTCTGGAATAGGCAGAGTTTCCAAGGGACAAAGCTCAACTGTATCCTGCTTCTTTGTGTGTCCACGTATCCTATTGGCTAAAAATAATTTAGTTGCCCTGGTATCTGCAGTGGCCAGGCGGAAGGGGTAGTTTGGATATACAGAATGTCTTCAGATCCACTGAACAACTGTCTGAGGCCAAGGTCAAACAGAGAGTACAGGTTGAAGATCACCATAGCTAGAAGAGGGAACAGTGTGAGCCCTGAACCAAAACCTCTCCAGGCACTGCAAACATGGAGTGAAAGCCAGTAGACAGACCTGAGGAAAAGAAAAGCATAGCATTTATTTTTTTATGTTACATGAAATTAACTGAGCATGAGTATATTGCAGCGTCATGCTTCATTCACATTCCACACTTACCTCCCTCCAACAAAAACTCCAGATAATATAGGCACCACCTTCATATGGTCCTGATGCAGGAAGGTTGCCATGACAGCAAGATTGAGGGAATAGAGGAAGAGATGCTCAACAGATGAAGTAACAAATAGCTGCAAAAATAAGGATCTTCTAGGACACTCTCCAAGTGGGTCCAAAGATGCCGAGCAAAATCGCGACACAGCACCTGTTAGCATAGCTGGAGGAGAGAGAGAAGCCAGTATTCCTCATGTCTGAGTAACTGAAACAGAAACAACAGAACAGCACCTGTAGCCTGCATTCCTATACCTGAGATGGCTATGAACTAGTTTGACGTTTGCTGTAAGGACAATCATCTAAAGGATGGAAAACGACCAAAAGCTCTGCTCAAAATGCATGTGCTGCTACATGGAATTAATTTACTGTAGAAATGAATAATTACATTTTCCTATAAGGTTTTACATACCAAGCAACCTGATGAACTGCAGCATAAACTAATAAATGAGTCATACCTAGAGGAATAATAAATTACAAATAATAATATCAGGTGAAATTATTGCCAAACTGTTTTTGAAAGCATCATAGAACCCTATAGTCACTAGGCAATACAGTGACCCCTAAGCTCTGCTTATGTTTACTTTCAATGCTGGTTCTGACTAAAAATCTAAGAATAAAATATTCCTGAAAGCCAGAAGTTTCAGAATAATTCACAGACATAAATACTAAAAAGCACACACATTGTTTGCTTCTGGTATTCATAGCATACACTGGACATACCAAGCAAGATGGGCAGTGCTGCCACTGCACAGCAGCGGAGCGTGAAGATGAGGCGGCTGAGCAGGTCTGGGCACTCAGGGGTTTCCAGAGGAAGGTAGAAATAGAGTGCGTATAAAATCCCCGGGAGGAGCAGGAGAGCGGCTAAAGTTGAACACAGAGCCGGAACGCGACCACTGAGGCAACACTGGTGGCAGCAGCAACAGCGCCTCCTGTCTGCAGCCCCTGACAAGGCTCCGAGCTCCTGCCCTCCCTGTGAGTCCCACATGACCAGCTCGATGCACTCCGGTGGGCTCTGAACCAGTGGGCTTCCCTCATCGACTGTCGAATCTATATTGCTGCATTCCAGCGGGCTCCTGCTGATGAGGACATCACCCTGGGCAGGTGGTAGTGGGCTCATGTCTCCATTTTCACTAGAGCCTTCTATTGTGTGAGTGTCGTTTGCCATTATGTGCTCTTTGACTTCTTTCTCCTCACTGACACAATATCTTGGTTGCTCTGTGACACTTCCATATGACTGAATGCAGCAAGAATTGCTTCCTAAAGGTAAAGGCAGAATCCAATTTATTACTGGTCACAATGTCCTCTAATCATAATCAACGCTCAGCAGAAAGAAAATCTCAACCTTTAAAATATATAAGCATTTACTGTAAAACTATAAATCAATACAATGGCTTACGGTGCAGGTCGTCTCCTGCTGAGGAGGGCTCCAGGGAATGCTGGGAACCAGGTACAGAGTGAGAGGGAGACTGCAGCTCCTCCACGGAGGATTCAGGGCTATCTGACACGGGGGCCAGGGAAATCTGGGTGTCCAGATCCAGAAAGGGGGAGAAGGACAGGCGTGCAGGGTCAATGTCCTGCAGCTGGTTGATGATGTCACTGATGGACTCTTTAACGCTGTCAAACTCCTTAGTGTCACGGCGGTTGGTGGCGAGATGCCCTGCCGATGTCATTGTTAGAAAACCTAGAACATGACAAATAC
The DNA here is from genome assembly GCA_026780765.1 of Petrocephalus schoutedeni. Classification (NCBI taxonomy): domain Eukaryota; kingdom Metazoa; phylum Chordata; class Actinopteri; order Osteoglossiformes; family Mormyridae; genus Petrocephalus; species Petrocephalus schoutedeni. The sequence goes on along the minus strand of JAODKL010000034.1, from coordinate 870,481 downwards.
CTGTAATTAGATATAATTCTTTGTACTTCACATCAAGACCATGCATTAAAGTCTGGATGTCCTGCCAGTCAAATGGGATGTGTTAAAATGCCAATACACACATGAATGACAGTGAAGCAGGCAAGTAGACAGTGTAGAAGAATACCTTCACTGGCACAGCGTGGATGTGGTAATGACTTACATTTCCATTTTAATCGTTTCAAACTAAAGCACGAAAAAATCTGAATATGTACGAACTGCGCTTTGTACGGCAATTCAGCCTCTATCTATAAAACTGGTTATTTCATCAGTCTTTGTGGTTTTAGGTTTTTTTTTCCCCCCATCACGCCTCAAAGATATGCACATCTGGGAATTCAGTTTACACCCGACCGCTGGGGCCAGAAGTGGCGGGCGGCTTCTTGTATGAGCAAAAGATTAAGACGCAAATTGGCAAGGCATCTAGAATCAATCTACCGAAGGCTACACCGTCCAGCCATAGCAGAGTGGTAGCATTGAATTATGTAGCTGGTAATTAACAGATCAAAATATACAAGCAATGAGAAGTTCTATGCAATCCGCACTATTTCATGTTTTATTTTCGGGCCCGATAGGTCGATCGCATTCATTAATGTAAAACAAATTGATTAAGTTTGAGTAAACACATAAGATGTATTTCGCTCAGGAATTCATTATCTTGGAGAAAGGAACGCTAACATTTACCAAACTTACCAAAACACAAACACAAAGCATGTGGAGCCACAGAATTTCTTACAGCTAAACACTGGTAAGGAGATCACACACAGTTTTAAAACAGCAGAAAAAAAAATCTGCCTTTAAGAAAATACTTCGTATTTTTCTCTACATAGCTACAACACTGGTGAAGTAATTATAAAAGCTGTATCCTAATCATTTCCATACGTCTACAAAGCCGTGCACAATAGTCCGGTTCACCATGCGCCACACTTATAAATACTAAGGCAGTCTCTGAACAAAAGTGCCAATATGAATCGCAGCGATGATCTCGGGCAAATTTTAAAGCGCATATGTGGGGAAAATGTAAATTACAGATGAGACTTAAGTCCACTTACTCGAAAATATTCTGGGCAACCAACAGCAGGATGAGCAGCGCAGCTCCAGGCGACGCGTTGGGATCCGCTCCGGAATAGCAGCGTCTCCTGCCCACTTTCCCCCAAACTCCGCGACTCCGAACTTTGAATCGGATTTCAAGTCAAACTAATTACTACGCTGTAACCCCCGCCCACGGATCTCCTCTTTTTTTGGTGCCGAACGTCACAAGAACCATATGGAGCAAATAACTCGGCGGCGGCTGGGAGGAGAGGCGCTATACAGTAGTATATAACACGGCACTCAAAACCAGGACATGTTTAAAAGATAATGGTGCAAGGTTAATGTTTTTAAGGTGCTAAATGCAAGGAATTGGGGAAATATTTACAACGAGTAACTGTTACCAGAGAGCTGTTAAAAAAGGTAAAATGCAGTGCTGCTTAAGTTTTAATACCAGCAAAAATGTCTGACGCGGCAGCCTCGGAATATTTCCACTCTTCCAGCACGGTGCCCGGATACCCAGCGTGCAAAAAGTAACACATAAAGCCTAACAGAACCATAAATGGTACTGAAAGCGCAAGGCCAGCAATCGGTAACGGCGCGTTTCTCGAGCCCTTAGGCGGGGGGCAACTTTTATTGAGCACCTTAACCACATAAACGAAACAAAGGTAATACCTGACATATGGGATATATAGTTTATTTATCAGAACATAAACATTGCAATAATCTGCTTACTGTAATACTAGAAAATGCTTTCCAGAACCTGAAATACGGAACCTCTTTGGCTACACTGTTCAAATGTTTAAGCTTAAGATAAAAGTAAATCAAAATACATATAATCAACTTGCAATTAAAACTTTAAAACTACTGAAATGTGACCAGGGGACAACCTCCTGCTCACATAAAATTCAAGTAAATCTCAGCTTTTTACAAATAATATTTAGTGCATAAACCTTGCATAACCATGCACACAAGAAGTAAGCTGACAGTCAGCATTTCGAAGAAAGAAAATATCCTCAAGCACGAAAGCAGACATCCAGGCCTTTTATGTAGTCTTCCAAAAGCTTTAGAAGGGTAATGGTCTTCTCCCAGTGTTGATCTCCTTACAATAATGTTCATACCAGTGTAGGACCAGGATGTTCAGGACCAGAGTAGTAAGGAATAAGGGCTGGGCCGGAGACAGAGTCAGTCTTCGGAGAGTAGTCGATGCAAATGGTCCATCCTTCTCTTCAACACATGCCGAAAATCATCCTGCGAACGAATCGCAGCATTAAACAAGCAAAATTTGAACTGATCTGAAGCTGTTGATTTATCAAACAGACTGGCAACAGGGCAGGCAGGTGGTGCAGTGGTTAGGGACGCAACAGTGTAATAAAAAGGTTGGCGGTTTGAGTCCGCAAGTACCGCTGAGGTACCATCCCCAGGCACTGCTCCCAGGGCGCTCACGTAGCTGCCCCCTGCTGTGCCATGAGGTCACATGACTTAAATGCAGAGGACACATTTCATTGTTGTGTCAATAATAATTAATCACCTTCAATTAGATCTACCAATGAAGAACCCATTGTACAGAATAAGCTAGTCCTACAGTTTTAACAAGAAAGCTTTGCAGTCTAATTAAATACTTTAAAAATGGTTTAAGTTGGTCAGTTATCAGTGCAACTGATAATCAAAAAACAAGCATCCAAAGACACAGCATGTGTAGAAACTCATATCCACCCTAGAAGTATTTCAGTTAATGCACATCCATTTCAGTGCTTTTCATGGTTATACATATTTTCGTGGTTCTACATAATTCACCAATTAGTAGACCTGAAAACAAATATAAATACATTATAAATGAATTATGGACTCTTACAAAGAATACAGATTACTGATACAAAATGCTACAGGGTGGTAATTCCCTATTCCAAATGATTTTTCTGTTGAATGTCGTGTGTTGATACAACTATGTGCCTTAGGTCACACGCAGTTATAAGTAATTACTGATATTAATGCCAATACTGCATGTTACGCACATGCAACCCTTACATCGCAAGGACCACAACAGTCACCTGGGCTGAGACCAGGCTTTTTCCATACCTTCACACTGGCTGGACAATATAGCATTTTTTTCCATCATAAAGAAATAAAACTTTTGCATGAGCATGAATTCTCAAAGACTATTTTCATCCTTGCCGTTTTAAATTACCCCTAGGCGGGTTCATGAGAAAACAGTTTAACTCCCTTTTTGCTTTATAGATATCACAATATTTATTACATTTTCCAATACCGTGCAGCTCTAGTATATTATACAAAACACATTAAACTGATCATGCCATCCTGATGATCTTATATCTGCTCTTCTGACCAGACCACAAAAGCTTGGATCTCTTCATCTGTCCATGCTTCCCTACTTACTTACTTGTCATTAGCTTCTGATTTTGCAACTTTGAGATGGTGGTTGTATTGTGTTTGGAGGCAGGTGATTTGCATAAACAAATAAAAAAAAAAAAAAAACATTTGCAAGTCCCACCCCAAAGTACAAAAAAAAAAAAAAAAAACACGCCTGTTTGGTACTTTACAGAAAAGGCGCTAAAACCACAGTAAACCACCTGGAATCTAGATGACACCACCCAAAGCACCATTCTATTTTTAATTTTCGAAGAATTTTCGAAACCAGTGTCTGAGAATGCGGGCAACTTACAGCTTCTGCCAGTTTTTTGAGGTATGGGATCAGCTTCTGTAGCTCCCTGTCCTCCTTATCGCCCACCCAGCCCTTAATGGGGATCATGTTCATCACCTGACAAAGGGAGCAAACAAAACAGTAACCAGAACTCGACTTGCTACCTGGCCAAAGGGGGCGGGGACACACAGATACTCACGTGATAAGGAAAAGTGTGGGGAGCGTTGTCCAGAACTACGGTCTTGGCCAAATCCCTCTCCAATACACGCAGGTCTTTCACATAGTGACCAAACACACATAAACAATCCTCCCGGTACAAACGATGTCTGCAAATAAGCAAAAAATATATACACTGCATCAGCATACATCTGGAGGGCCTCTCCATTTTTATGAAGATTCAGCTTCAGACAGCAAAGCAAATTTAGTCTTTGGGATTAGTCACACCAATTGCGCTAAGCATATACACACACAAGGAATACATTTTTTAATGTCGTCTGTTGCCAGAGAGATTACTTTTCCCATTTTGGGACTGAGGGTTACACCTAAATTTAGATACATAAACCAAGCTCTTACACACATAGATAAACCATATGGACAAAAGTATTGGGACACCTGGTAATTATACCTACAGAAACTCATGACATCCCATTCTAAATCTATAGGCATCAATATGGAGCTATGGGTGTGGCTATGGGTGTAGCCCAACCCCTGAAAATTATCCTACTATGCACCGGAGGCAATAGGTCAGAATGAAACACCCGAATCTAATGATCAAAAGATGTGTCCCAATTCTCTTGTCCATATAGTATTCATACATACATACATACATACATACAACCACACACACACACACTATAATAGGGGGTGTATGAAGTATACATTGAACCTGTGACTAAAATCTGTAGTCAAGACTTTCTCTGGGCAAAATACCAAGAAGAGCGTAAACTTAAAGCTGAAGTCACCTGGGAATTAGAATAAAAAACAACTCACCTAAAAAGTCTTCTCTCTGGGTCCAGCATCTCTAGGATCTTTTCTGCATATTCTCTCTTAGCAGAAGTATACACAAATATCTGAAAGCCAAAAGCAAGCAAACATTGAAAGCAAAACTCAAAACAGCTCAATGTTTTCTCCAAAAAAACACTTTTCTTTTTTAAAACAAACCAGGCTCCAACACCAAGTTTCTATCAACAAATGGAAAATGGGAATTATCAAAATACAAAATAATAAAAAAAAATTACATTTAAATGTAGTGAGCGACTCATCACATGCTAAGATAATCATACCTCAAAGACTTCAGACATTCTCTGCAGAAATTCTTTGACATGTGGTCTCAGGATAAGGAAGACCTGCAGAGATTATACAAGTAAACAGAAGCAGCGGTTACTTATGACAAAATAGGCTCGTGCCCAGCTACTTGACTATTAACAGTTAAAATAACTAAGATGGACGTCAAACTCTAAAGGAATTCATTAATATGTCATTCACATGCCTCTCAAACGGTACATAGCTTTCATAAAGAACTTTAAAAAAATTAGCTTTTGAAAAATTACAGGCTTAATTACAGGCTACAGCAAGACAATGTCTTCACACATTGCATAGTACTCTTCAAAGAAAAGTATGACTAAATACTGACACCTGGTGTTCTTTAAAAGGTACTGCATTACTACATCCTTATTAACAATTACCTGCTGGAGCAGGACAAAAGAGACTTAATCTATGTCTTGTATGCCTAGAGCCTACAACGTCTTGGCCTGCACAGACGGAAACTCAGAAAAGGGAGGGAACATACTTTGTACTTGTGATCTTGAAAATACGTATGGAAGGTGTACTCTGCATCCTCAATAATATTGAGCGAGCTGTACACAAGCGTTTCCTCCTGCAATAGAGTAACACAAACAGCATTACGCCCCGAGTAAAAACCAAATATCTTCAAATCAACGTAGCTTTCAAGTAAACAGACTTTGAAATACAAGTTCACTAAATGATAAGCTTTCGATTACAACTTTCGATAAGCGGGAAAGTTAGAATCCCAATTACATTTTCAGGAGTAAGCCCAGATACATTTCTCTTCTATGGGTCACGGCTCAAAAGCTAAAAACTAAAACGTCAATTGGATACAAAGTAACCTTTAAAGCTCTAGACAAGTACTGTACATAACCTGAGTACATTGCCCTACCACAGAAGATGGGGAAACCAAACAAACGAAAGCCACAACAGACCAGATCCAAAACAAGTGTGGCTTCCGGGGTACTCCTCGTCTTCACTGGTATTTCCCGGACACTTAGTTTCGACAGCTGGGACTGTGACGGAATGTTCTTGATGAAAGTGTACCTAAGATCCAGATAACGCAGTAGTTAGTAGGGGGTGGGGTACTCAGAAGCAAGCTCTTCAGATGGGGCGGCACAACACTAAAAACACTACAAAAGATAGGTTGAAAACAACTTCTTAAAATTCCCAAAAAGGCACATGCCATACAGTAGGGGTTCCCAACTCTCAGTCAGCAAAGCAGTACTGGTCTGTGGGCAGCATTTCCCTGAGCTAGGGAATGCTGGGTGTCTAAGTGGTGGGTTTATTGAAAAATAAAATTTTAAATTGTGACCCAGTCACGTCCACATTCAGCTGGTATCTGAAAATAAGGGAACCCGATAAACATACGAAATCCACCAGCACCACCCTCTCGGAGCCATTTTACTGGTCTGAGATTTTTTTTTGTACAACAAACTGGTCTACAGCCATCAAAAAATTGGGAACCCCTACATATGGCATGCTGATGATGGAATATTTTTACGTTAATTTCACAGATAATGTTCCAGTTAAAGAAAAGATTCATTTAAAACGGAATTAGACTCACGGGTTAAACACTCTGCCAGCCTCCTCCTTACTGGTTGGGCAGAATGAGTCATAACCAAAGAAGCATTGGTCCGGACTCAAGATTTCCTCTGCAGCAAACCTCACACCTGCAAAAACATGGTTATTTAAGAAAGACAAAAAACATTATACACTTTTAAAGTGACTTCAACAGATGACGTATAAAAGACTTCTCTATTCATAAAAGAATAGCCACATTAAATTTGGAAGGAAGAGGCTGAAATTGTGTTACATTGCAACTAGTGCAGCATGCCTTCTAAACACCGGAAAATAATTCAGCAAAAAGGAACTTCCAGAGATCAGAGTATTTAGATCCTCCATGGAATTAGCCAATTATCAAAGACAAAGAGGGGTTTGAATGATGTGACACTTTGGCACCTTTGCTTTCGCCTGTGGGCCAAGCCTTTCTCCTGGGCCTCGCCTGCAGAATAGAGTGGCGTGTGACAACTGGGACATCATCCTCGCTGCACTCTGTGAAAACCACTGCGGCCGCTTCTTCCTTATCCTGCATCCATGAGTACACCACGTAAATTATGCCATTCCGGATCACATACAACACTAACAGCTAGGCACCAGCAAAAAGCCCAGTAAACATCAGGGCCCTTGCACGTCCTTAAAATACTGCCATGTCCAGCACAGCTGAAAATGATTTGCTGTACGCTACTTCACACATGTAGTGCGATATAAAGAAAAATAAAATAAAATTTAAAAGAAAAACCTACTTAAAATTTCAGTACTGACTCTTGCCTATTATGAACCATTTGGGCGATCAAAACAAACGAGCGATGTGGTCGCAGTTGTGCGCCAATGAGATTGCTCGGAGGCGCTTGACGTCACAGGTCCCGTAGCAGGAGCACGGAGGATTTCCGGCCACTCGTGCGCGATACGCAGCACTGCCGATGATTTTGCGTCAGACGCACTGCGTTTACAGATGTACGCCGTATAATAAGGCACTGGTTACTTGGGATACGCGCAACCGCCGCGATGTTGGAAAGCCCTTTGCACCCGGACCGGTCTCCCGAAAGCCCCCCCAGCCGTGCGGGCGCTGGAGCGGCCCTGTGTGCGGCCAGCGTCGCGGGGTAGCCGCGGTAGCTAACGAGCGCCATGACGGTGCAGCCAGACGGCTCCCATAACAGACGCCGACCCCGCATGATGCCCGTTATCCGTAAGCCGGACAAACGGGGGGCAGCGCTCTGTCGCACTCTGGCCCATGCCGGGAACTGAGCTGGCCACCCGCACGTAAACCGCCAAACGCGGCGAGAAGCGCCATCGCGAACAGGCCGCTACCGGGCAGCCGGCGGGCCTGACCGAGAGAGCGCCCGCTGCTGACGGGGTCTTACCTGGGAAGGGCGCCGCTGCGGACTCGCCGTGCGCTTCCGCCGCTCGGCACTCGGTGCTGCCTTCCGGGAATCGCGGCGGCGCGGTGTCTCCGCCGCCCGTGTCACCTTCCGAGAGCGCAGCTTCATTCTTCTCTCCTGCCTCCTCGACTTCGAATTAGCGATGAACCATAAACGCAGGCGGATGCCAGCGATTATACGCGAAAATGGCCGGTGTTTATCAGTATAGTTGGCTAGGCCCGGACTCTGCACCGCAGCTCGCCATCTTCCCAGCCTGACGCGCCGCCAGGCCGTTCAAATCAGCCGGGTTACGGGGCAGGGGGCGGGGCGACGCGGCGGGGCGGGTCTTATTATGGTTTTATTTCTTCTTTGGTTATAATTGAGGTTAAGTACTTGAACAACAATCCATATATGATTTATCAAGCAGACTAAATATGACTGCGGATCACAGGGTAGCAAAAGTTCAAAGTTAGCAAAAACTGTACATGTTGCATTGCCGGAGTTCATTATATGTACGGCCACTTACACTATATAAAGATTTAACGATATAAAGATATTTAACGTTAGAATTGTGACTAGTAGGAGAAATAAAGTTTTAGATATCTTGAAGTACATTTTCTGCTAGTAAGAATGCGATTGTGGATTTCTGTAATTGCCTTTCTGATTAGTAAGAATATAATTTTCACTAGGAGAAATGCTATTCTGGATATATCTAATGTAATTACAGATGTGTGACTTGATTAAATGTTAAAACGGCCTGCTGCGGCTGGTTTTAATGGCTATAGTTTTGTCTCCAATCACAGTAGACACAGTGCAGTGCAGTGAAGATAATTGCAGCAAAACACAGTAAATGAAGTGAAAACTGGAGAACAGTCAGTGTATTTGTAACTGTATTTGTTTCTTAAATCTACTGAGGGGGGAATTTGTCTTTGTGTTGCTAATGGAATTTGGAACTTGGGGGGCGGGTGGGTGGTAATTGAACCCTTCTGAGCTAATATAAACCTGAATACAGCTGTGTCTGCAGATTTTAATTTGGTGAACTCAGGCAGTATTAACTACTACACTTCATTACTGTTCAGTTTCTTGTTATTTGTACACACACACACACTACCGGTCAAAAGTTTTAGAACGCCCCAATTTTTCCAGTATTTTTTAATTTAATTGAAATTCAAACAGTTCAATGTCTCATTGTACTCTTAAATGAAAGCATAGAACAAATAAACAATTGAAGTCATGGAATCCATGTATAAATCAAAATGTATTTTACACTTTTGACTCATCAAAGTACCCACCTTTGGCAGATATAATAACTAATGTGTATATATACATTTGCATACACACATCCCCTTACCTCAAAGGTACATATATCAGGCACATGGTGTCACTGGGTTCATGACATTTTTTTATTTTAGGTTAAGGTAATATACTGAGGCAATCATTGAAAACGGTTACACTTTTCTAAGATTTTGTTTGTCTAGCTGGTTACTGGGGCAGTGTAATGCATAGGATATCCTAGGCTAGTCAGAAAGATCCCTCTATATTTGCAGCAATCTCCCTCCCAATAGGGTAATATCCCCGAATAAACCATGAAATGCCGCACGATTACCATGAAAATCACAGTGAATATCACAGATTACCGACAGCACTATCCCTCCCGACTCGATAATATCGCTGAGTGGTATGGAATGGAGACTGTGGACAGTCAGAATATAATGAACATTATTTTGAATAAATTGTGCGTTTTACCTGGTTATTAACACAGTGTATTCTTTCGTCCAAGATAAAATGTGCCAAGTAATAACTTCAATATGAGATCTTACGTGGCCTACAACTATTCATATGAATACTTTAAGGCACAGATGTGTTGTTTGTACTAAGAGCTGTTCAACCCATGTACATTTTGATGTAATAATTATAAATATAAATATTATGCCAGACATCTCACACACGTTTAGATAATTACAATCAGACAAGCACAGTAGACTACATTTGCAACTTACATAGTTAGAACCATGCAACTGAATGAGTCTAACTATTTTAGTTGCTAACAGGAGCTCCTGGGAAACGCACCTCCAATTGATGAGTCTCACAGAATGGCACATTGGCGTCTTATGGAATGACATATTGGGTCTTGAGAGTCCACTGGGTCCTGACATAGCACATGCAATGTCAGACTCCTCCTGCAGCCATGCACTCATGTAAAAGTAGCATTAAATAGTTTGCAAAAAAATGGGCATAATAATAATAATACATTTTATTTATAACGCACTTTACATTTAAAACAAATCTCAACATGCATCTTTGGCTGTAATTGTGTACTCCAATCTTATGATGATGTCTAAGTGTAAAGCACTTTGGTCAGTCTTGTGGCTGTGTTAAATGTGCTATATAAATAAACTTGAACTTGAAACATGCCCCAAAACAAGACATTATAATAAAATCAGCTAAAACACCTATTAAAACATAAAGCAAACAAGTAGACCGATAACTAAGAAACCCACAACCTGCAAAATTAATTAAAATCCATAAGTTCTGCTAAAAAAATGTCTTAAGTCCTTTTTTAAAAATTCTCAATAGTCTATAGTGCCCTCAAATGGTCCGGGAAGGTGTTCCATAGTCGAGGAGTGGCAAAACAGAAAGCCCAATCACCCATGGTGCTGAGTTTGGTTCCCGGGAAAGAGGAGACAATTTCAGTTTGTAGAGCAGAGAGATTGTGTCAAATTTAATGGGATAAGTAGTTCTTTCAGGTACAGGGGGGCATTTCCGTGGATGCACTGGTGAATGAGAAGGGAAACCTTGTATTCAATCATGGCAGAGATGGGAAGCCAGTTAAGTGAATGAAGAATGGGTGTAATGTGTTCATATTTTCACACTCTCATCAGCATCTTTGCCGCACTGTTCTGGATGTATCGGAGCCTTTGAAGATCCTTGCTGGGGATTCCACTGAGTAGTGCATTGCAGTAATCCAGTCTGGAGGAGGTAAAAGCGTGGACCAGCTTTTCAGACTAACTTTTGCAGTATTTCTGAGGTGGTGGAACGAAATCTTGTAGAGATGTTTGATATGAGCTTCAAAGGTGAGCTGAGGGTCAAATCTTACACCACGGGTGGTGGCTGATAGGATGAGGGGAATGTTGTGACCAGAGAGTGTAATGCTAGTCATGGAGAATGACTGAAGCTGGTGAGGGGCACCAACCAAGATCGCTTCAGTTTTAGAGCAGTTTAACTGGAGAAAAATTTATTTCATCCACATTCTTATCTCCTCAAGACAGGCCGTGAGTATCGATAGCGTGGATAGTGATGGTGATGATAAAACTGCAGAGGAGTATGTGTCAGTTTTCATGTAAAGCTGTGTGTCATCAGCATAGCAGTGAAATGAGATTCCATAGTGACTAATGACAGGGCCAAGAGGTAGCATGTATAACGTGAAAAGGATGGGGCCGAGTACTGACCCCTGGGGGACTCCACAAGTCATAGTGTGTGTCCGGGACCTTGCATTTCCAAGGGAAATGTACTCTGTTCCGTCAGTAAAATAAGATTGAAACCAGGACCAGGCAGTGTCAGTGAGTCCAATGATGTGATGTCCCAGTGAGGAGTATAGCATGGTCAATAGTGTCGAACACAGCAGACAAATCAAGGAGGATGAGGAGAGAAGGTGAGCCAGCTTCAGCTGCCATCAGTAAGTCTTTTGTTACTAGCCAAAGTGGTTTCTTTGGTATAGCAGAGCGAAAACCAGACTGAAAATTTTTAAAGAGGCTGTTGCATTTGAGGTGATCCAGAAGATAGATGGCAGCTACCTTTTCCAGTACTTTAGAAAGGAATGGAAGACTGGAGATAGGCCTATAATTGGCACAAACTTCTGGATCAAGATTGGGTTTTTTTGAGTTGTCGTCAGATTATAGCAGTTTTCAGAGTAAATGAAATGTGGTTAATGTCTCAGATAGAGCCATTAGATCTCGATATATAGGACTAGATAGATCTGGGGAACCCGGAAGGGCAGAGTGAATAGAGTCAATTTTTGCTTTGAAAAAGGTCATAAAGGTCATGGTTTCTGGATTGGTATTTTTCAGATTTCTAAAACAAATTTGGCATTTGGGCTCGATGAGAGAGGACGGAAACAGCAGTATAAGAATGAGGCAAATATCAGAAAGGTTTTATTGACAGGCTTTAGAATTTATTTGGTTACAGATTAAATTCCCAATTTGTGTATATTATACCAGGCTTGAGTACATGTCTGCCAGTACAAAAAATGTAAACCTTCAATGTGTTTTGGTTACAAACCAATGACACCTGAACCTTTGTTAAAACCTGAGAACAATAATGAACTGTACATTATAAAACAGTGGTAAAACTGAGAAAACGACGTGCTTTCTAAAGCTGTACATTTTTTACATTGCAAAACACCTGACTGCAAAAAGTTTTCCTGGATTGTACGAAAAAGCGTTTAGATTCTATTTCAGTAAGGAAGTTAAAAACAATTCTATTTTCAGAAAGGATCATATGTTTCTACAGCAAATCCAAAGCATTCAAGACATGCCATATGTTATAGCTTTTTAATACTGTTTTCTACACCTCCAGCAAAAGATGGCTTCAAAATACCCTTTACTGTTTTTTTTCTCTTTTTGGAAAAAGGACTGTTACATGTCCAAGGTTATAAAGGCAGTTCACAAATAGTCAACAAGCTGCACTATACACAATTACTTATTGAATAAAGTATCACCTGATAAGCTCTGGAAGGACATGTCCGATGCACATGGTGTGATCTGCCATAATTCACCCAGCTGGAACTTTCTACGGCTCTAAACAGCTCCCAGCCTGTTGACATTAGTTTCCATAAGTGAAACCTTTCAAAATCGTCATGCAAGTGCACTACAAACAAGTAAAGAAGTATTTTCCAAAACCTGGGCTTCCTAAAAAAGAAAACCCTTGTAACCTTTGCTGTAGCGCCAATTTGTGAAACTGGAGGCAGAAGTGGATTTCCTCAATTTCATATTGTTTTTGCATATAATAAGCAAGTTATTCATGTCAGAAGATATGCATTTCTAGAATAATCTCTTTTAGAAAATATATATAAAACCTTTGCTGGGTTAACACATAATATAATGAAGTTCAAGAACAAAACTTTATTTACAAAATAATGCTCATTTATTCATTTTAAAAAGCCACAAAGCTTAACTCAATTTTATATGACGGGGAAACATTATGAATTGTCACAGCAAAAAGGCATGTTTTAAGAAGCAAAACAACGTAATTTTTTCCCACAAACTCTTTCTTGCAATAAACTACTGATCCTAATTAGTTATTTCCACAACTAGTTTTCAGCGCAACTCTGTAAAGTTTTTCCCCCCACCCCTTGCAATTCTATTAGAGTACCTAGTAGTAAATATATTTTTCTTTAAAATGGAAGGATAATTAAGTTCTAAATCAAAGAACATTCACAGTGGTGGTTTCTTTCAGACAACAAAGTCAAACCAAAATGTCATATTCTTTAAGGCTTAAGAGTGTTTGGTAGTAGCCTTGTTAGTCTCTGGTATAGTAAACATTGTTTTTTCACCACTGTGAGTAGTACATCTGCAGAAGTCTGATCAAAAACATGCCAAATAATTACTGCAGCTGCTGCAATGCAAGTTAAACATGGATCAGTAACTGAATAAAAGACAATAGAAATGAAATACATTTTACAGCCATTATCGCCATGTTTAAATTAAACGGTTTAAGACAATTATATAGTTACAGGATTGTCCACCAAAATAATGTGAGTGGCATTTGAAACACAAGACCTCCGTATTCTCACAGTGTGCAAACCGATTTTTCCTGGGCCACATTACAATGTCACTTTCCACTCATTAATGATAACATGCTGTTATTAACTAAGCTTAAATGCCATGAGAGCAAAACACAAAAAAAAACAAAATCCATTGTTTAAACCCACTCCAAATTTTCCAGCAATTAGAAAAAACTATAGCCTAGAAACAAGAAGCAACAGAATACATAAAAGTACAACAGTAGAAAATAAGGTTACCTAATTTACACCAGCATGTCTAATTCATGCAAACAATAGAAAACAGATGTGATTGTGCCTCACTATCATAATTTCCTCTTTGTTGATGCAGTACTGTTTGAATCCACAGGGGTGCAGTATTGAGACCTCCAAATCCAAACCAGCAGGGCTAACATCAGACATCTGTAAAGTTAATGGATTTTGTCAATCAAATGGGCCAGGCAAAAGAAATTCAGCCTAAAGGCCACTTTCCTGGGGTGGAGGAATGGCGAAGATAAGAAACTAGCTAGTATGAAGAGATTGGCTGCGAGGATTTCCGCGCGATATACGTGTTAAGGGTCTCTTACTAGCAAATACAGAGAATTTAAGACTTCCCCATCTATATTGGCAGGAAAGACCAAAGATTTACCTTATATTTTTTTAAAAATCAATATTGACAAATAACACTCATCAATATAGTATACATGGAGTGAAATCCATTTCCAGAGTCTAAAAATACCCTGACAATATAATGGGTTTAAAACAGGCAAATTAAAACCCCTTCAACGTAGCACCAAATGCTCTAAATGCCCCCATAACAGAACTGATATGCTGGAGAGGAATCCTTGATCAATAATTCATCATTTCAGCCATTAAAAAAAAAAAAAAAATGTTTTTCACGCATTTCATTCACCAAAAATCAAAGTCGTTACAATCAGTTCAGTTTATGCATCATGAAGCCGCCTGTGCTTCAGAGCCATCCTGCGGTGTGTGACTGGGAACAGACAGACATGATGTGCCTGCCTGCTAAAGCCTGTCTGAATGTATTTCTATTTTGTGAGGTAGACAAAAGCTCATACATGAGAAAATCGACTTCAGTAAATATAACCATGAGGTATTCAGTGTTGTAACATCCCCTGATAAACATTAAGGCATAAAATAGCATTTTCCCTGAGAGCACTCAATAAAGGTACATACTTTTTAGATGGTGTTATTTACTGAAGCTGCAGTAACAGCTTTGGCCTTCATTATAACAAAAAAAAAAAGACATTTCCAAACTTTCAGCCTTAGAGACTTCACAGAAATGCAGAGCTATCTGGCTGAAGCTGGGAGAGACCTTGCACAAAGCTGGAAGGTTAGAAGGTCACCCTGAACATCAGAACTAACCTGAGGGTTAGGGTTAGTTAGGCTGCTTACTATCATTTCTGTATTTTTTCATCTCGGTCATTAAAACATAAACACGTATCTTACAGTTAGTAAGCACTGGATATTTACTCCAAATGGAGCAAAATCACCAATAAGGTGAATTTAAAGGAGAAAAACAAACAGTAGCAAATTGTTGTCTATAAAGAGACTGAAATTTTTCAAAATTTTACAAAACCTGGTTTAGCTCATTGTTAATCATGCAGCCATCCTGAAAGCAAAAAGAATGCAGCAAAGAATATATTCACCCCAAAAAGCCACTCATTTGACTGAATAAATGCTATTGTCCAGATAGATTGGGTGCTAGACAATTACTTTATAATTTGTTTTATTATTTAATGATAACTTACCGAAATACCCCACAATTCTGACCAGGAGTAGACTAACATGGATGGATATATCCAAATATCACATTTTTAATTTAAAAGAACAAAATGGACTTCAGATTTTTGTCACGTTGCTCTTAATTTTTTGACCATCAAATCTGACACTTTAGGAATTTTCCTATTCAAACATGATATGACTAAAAGTTATTATGAAAAGCATCTAAAAAAGAAAAAAAGCTACACAAAACTGTACTGAGTGGATCAAAAAGCACCACAGTCTGCCTGAATAGCAGATTATTCAAGACAAAGTCTACGGTAAAACAGGTTCTTATACTTTCCCAAAGTGCAGAATCTCTTACAGAATAATGCGCTGAATGATTCAACTCCTTTTCACAAAAAAATCCCAAAACCGTAGAAAGAAACCCACCATAACAAGATTCTCCTTATCTTTAGGCAACGCTCCAAATATGGGCAAAAAGAATATAGCGTATAAACTCTTTACTGAGATTGGATAATAATTTTGAAACCCATCATTTGACACTTCTCCCACTTTAACATGTGCACCAAATTAATTTAAAAATGCAGACACATTTACACTTTAACTAAGAGTAACAACCAATTACAATATTTCTGCCACCATCCTAAAAATGTTTCTTTAAATTAATGACCGATTTCTGCCATTGTCTAATTCAGCTACATACCTCAAAGCAAATTCCTCCTACGTTAAAGTACTTAGAAACAAAAAAAGATTATGATTCTGATTCCAATTCAAACAGGTAAAGGGAAACATTTTATTATGAGAATGTTGGACAAAACCCCGTACATTTACAGCAGCAACATTAATCAGGATTTAACTATAGAAATATCAGCTCCAAAGATAATAGCCAAAACCTTTTTTTTTCCTGAAATAGTAAAACTTTGAAATAAATTCTAGAAATATTTTCCATAGTAAATCAGTAGAAAGTTTTTTATATCTTTATTGCACCACCAGGATTACTGTCCACATTACTACAAGTTAACTGCAATGCTGTGCGGTCGATAGTGTTGCGGAATTTGAAGTGACAGAGTGGATGAATAGTGAGGTATTTCAGAGGTTTAACATAAAGCCTTTTTTGTAACAGAGTGACCATAAGGGTCCTTCTTGTAGCAAATCGAGGAAACCAGCACAGAGACTGATATTAGTGTGTTAGTGTAGGAGCTTAGCCACTGACAGCTGCTAACAAGAGCTAATCTGTCTGAATGGTTATTATAAGCACACACTATGACAGGCTTCAGGACTGAAAAACAACAATGAAGCCAAAAGCATCTGAAACACAGCAAAGGGAAATATGATTAAAATGACTACAAATGAGCGTGTGTCGTTATCACGAAGCAGCCTGCGTAGTCAAATCAAGAAAGCCAGTCAAACATTTCACAACCAAACCACCAAATTGCTTCATTCTGTGTCAAATCCGGCACGCAGGCACTTCCATTGTGTCCATCCGATTTAATGCAAGGCGTCATTGTACCACGCAAGCCTGGGGATCAGAAAATACATTCTTTCTGAGGTGGAGCGAGAAAAGCCGAGATCTTACACAGATAATCCCGCAGACATGCCATAAGACACGGAACATTGCATTAAAAGCAAAGTTCTCCATTACGCCACATTAAACTGGTCCGATTGCATACCAGAGTAACACTGAGGTCTGTTCTCTTTGAGCGCGCCTACTTGCTGACATAACACCAAAAATGCATGATTACTCATTTTCAGGCAACATTTCCACATGCTAGTCTTTGGTTACTGTAGTAATGAATGAAGTTCACCTAGCTACTGCTCAGCTCGCTCTCTCTCTCCCTCTCTCTCTGCTTCTCCCAGCCCTCACCCGGCTTCCCTGTGAGACATGAACATCATGCCAGGTCTTCTGCTGCAATCCAGGCTTGAAATTATACGGCCTCACACATCACAGGCAAAAGGAAAAGAAGTCATCAACCAGCCCTGCACACTTCACTCCCGCAGGCCCACGGCCACTGGGGCCCCCCAGGGATAACAGTACACGCAATATTCAGCCATTGTGAAGTCGTGAGAGCTTGCCGTTCTCAAATCTGCGGAACTGAGGTATTGTGGTATACAGATAAACTCTAATTACGGCACTTCACCCCATCAGGGAGTATATTCAGATTAAATCAGCAATGAAAAAGCAGACGGATGCTGTACTATAGCTGAGTAAGACTAGTGAAACCTGCACACCAATATATTCCTCGCACGCTGAAGGAAAGTCCAACACCATAGAAAGGGGCAAAAGATCCAAATCTGCAAGGCTAATTTTATATATATAAAATTATATATATATGTAAATTTTTTAAAGCATTTCTTGAGTAACTGAACAATACATTGTATTGCCCTTCTGTATGTTTGCAGGAGAAGAAGCAGCCTATCGTATCGGACATATGGCTACAGTAATGTGCCAACATTTTATCCATCAGATATTGTCCTGTTTAACAGCATGATAGACAGCATGATAAAGATGAGTCTTACGCTGAGGTCACACCGGTGTTTTATGCCCTGAAGAAAGCAAATTGTATATAAACCACCTGAAGAATAAAATAGAATATATTTACAAACTTGTTTTAAAACCCTAAATATACTTTGCAATTACCATGGTTTCTAATAATAATAATAATAATAATAATAATAATAATATCACCATATCAACATTCATATAAAATAAAACATTTTTCCCCCCCATTTGAAGAGGTTTATCAGTAGATATGTGAAGAATGTATGAACAGTGGAAAAGCTGTATTGGATTTTCTTTCATTCTTATGTAGTCTGTACAATTTACGATAAAGAAATAAGTTATTCACAGGTTGTGCATATATATCTCCGTTACATTGGCTCTTCTGTGAAAACTGGCTACTAAACTGGAGCATGTTTTTGCGAAGTTAAAAAGGGTGGCAGAACACCTGAGATATCATGTTAGCTTCAATTTTAATTCATATTTTTCCATCCATTTTTGGTGTAGGCTATATAAAAAATGAGGTTGGTTTTTGGCTTTAGTTAGCTTTATAAAAGGGTGATATTGCTACGGCGATGGGTTGGTGGAGGAGGATGAGGTAGGTGTATGGGGCACCGGCTGCGAGGCACTCCGGCTGCCCGGCGCTTTGCTGCTATTGGAGCTTGAAGATCCAGGGGGGCCTGATGCGGCTGACCCAGCTGCCTGAGCAAAAAGCACACCTAAAAAATATATATATATATATATATATTTTAGTTAGCTTAAACATGTTTCAATGGTTTGTCACAATGGAACCCAACTAATTTTAAATGATAGATTTACACATCTTGCATTGTTAAAATTGAATAAAAATGAAAGGATGACACTTTATTCATCCTTGTGGGGAAATTCTCTTTTCACCCGCCACACATTGCTAGAGCATCACAGCAATGCAGGTGAACCTGGACAGGCAGGTGGCTCACCAGTGTAGACGACCCCATTGAGTTCCACAGACATGCTGATGCTGCTCATGCCGTTAGTGCTAAGATTGAGGGCAGAGTCCTGTCTCCCATCTGCAAACGAGAGGCAGAAAACATGTCAGCAGCCACGTCAAAGCAGGTGGCAGCAGGGAGAAACTGCCACAGACTTGCAGACCGTGGCATGGCTTGGAGTGCACCTGCAATGCATGCAGCATGATCTCAGCCGTGTTCACAGAAGCCGTTTTTCTATTCCTCGTCGAACACTTACATACCCATCTGCCAAATGTCTGGTCATAACCGGATGTGCCAGAAATGAACTAATTCCTATTATTTACTGAGAATCAGAGAGCAGAGAAGACGGTGCTCTCGGCACTCCCCATTTGTGGAGACAAACTCCTCATCACTCCCAATTCTCTGACGCGCTTTGTGCAATGCAGGCTTTTGAAATGGATCATCTGGAAATCCCCCGCATGTCATTTTTATGCAACAGTCCTTCAAATATTGGTAACCAAGTAAGCAATCAAATTACAAGTGACCTGAGGACCCCCAGAAATTCCCCAAACAAAATGTGAGCATATGCGTTTCCAGGCATTTATAACCTCCACAAAGCTGAACCGCATCTCATACCATTAGTGGGCGTTAAAAAAAAGGCATCTTTACGCAAGCACTATTTAGTTTGCGTTGCGACCAAGCGTGGATACTGACCATAATAAGTACACATAAGTACCTTTTGATTACAATGATGGTCTTTTTTAGATGAACCTACCCACCCCGCGGCGTACGCACCCTGGTTATTGATACGAATGTTCATGGGCATCTGAGCCGTCATGGCGAGCAGATTCTGCTGCAGCGCCCTCTGCAGGAGCCGCTGGTGCTCCTCAGCTGGCAGAGCCATCTTCTTCTCGGGCGGCTCGCCCGCCTCCAGCTTGTCCCTGAGCTGCTCCAGCGCGGCCACCTGAGCCGCCATGGCGGCCTGAGCTGCGGCGGCTTGCACCGCGGCGGCCTGCACCGCCACCGCCGAGTGGCTCGGCAGCGACCCGGCCCCCCGGCTCCCGCCTGTCTGCGCCTGCCCGCCGTCGTCTTCTACGGAGGCATGGGGGTGGGGTGGGGTGGGGTGTCAGCACATTTACACCTGAAGTAGATTCCTCCCCAAAGCCCAGACTCGTAAATGGCTGATTAGTGGCAAACATTGTGATGAAAAAGAGCAATTTCCATTCATCTGTTAAATTTAGATCAGGGGTTGGCAGTCTTGTGCCCTTTGCCTGTGCTGGTTGAGCTCACAGAACATCAATGGAGGGTCAGCAACCCCAAAATCAGACTGACGTCTGCTTTAGACCCAGCGAGAAAAACGATGGCATCCGATTAACGCCAGCCACCATATTCCCCAAGGAGGAACCCGTCTGCATGATGAGGATATTCACAGCCCCCTCCCCCCCGCCCTCGGAGCTCCCCAGCCGCTGCCCTCCTTCACCTTTCTTAATCTTCTGGATGGGGGTGAGTGGCGCGCCATTGGTGCCCACAGCCATGCCCATGCTTGGGAGGGCCAGCTTGGGCGAGGACAGCATGGTGGGGGTGCCGTTGGGCGAGTAGGTGAAGAGGGAGCCCCCGAAGCCCTGCCTCCGGCCCTCCCGCCGGTTGCTGTCGATGGCGGCCTGGAGCTCGTCCGGGTTGCTGAGGCCCCGCTTGTCACACTCGTAAGGATACAGGTACTTCATATATCTGTGCGGGGGGGCGAGAACATCATTTAGCAGCATATTCCCTCATGCCCACAACCTCCCGCACATCGCCCTGGAAACACCAGACGTGGCTATCGTGCCAGGCAGCCGGAGGGACTCACTGGGTCCTGAGGGTGAAAGCGGCGCTGGTGATGGAGGTGGGCAGGTTCAGCCCCTTGGTGATCTCCCTCCATAGCTTCTTATTGATCACCTCCACCAGCCCCCCCTTCTCCGTGACCAGCTGGTACAGCATGTACAAGTCCAGCACTTGTTTGGCCATGATAGGAATCCTGTTGACTGGGGTCCCTGATCAGGCAGAGAAAAGCGGCCCATGCAGTTACCTTTTAAAGTGCTTCTTACTTTAAAAAAAAAAAAAAAACTCCTTTACTCTCCAGTCAAAGCTTTAATGAAAAAAAATAGGACACAGCAGATTATGTTGCTTTTCTTTCATTCTCTCTGGGGATACGGTCTAACTACAGCAAAGTTATCATCATCTACAGTGGTGGTAAAGAAAGTCTAACTATAATTCTGGCTACTCAATGTAAATAAGATTTTTTTTAAAACATGGAAATTCTGAAGAACAGTTTGATGGGAATGACATATGTAAAGGTTTCAGAAATCGCAGCTGGAAAACCAGGTGCTTCCTTCTCTGGTCTCTAGAGGGCAGTGGTCAATGTTTGAAACCACGTACAATTTGTACTGAAGTACGCAGAGACCCACCCTGTGCCTTTGATACACTTGCAGGGGCTGATGGCACACAACATAGTGTTTTTAAAGACATGCTTTAAGCTATGGCACATCGATACTTTTCCAAACAATACATAATAAGATACAGTGGCTGTTTACACATTAATATGAAAAAAATCAGACAGTAGCCAATAGTGCTACATAATCCCTCAAGTTGGTTATTTTTGATTTTACGAAATACTTTTGCCCAAATCATGCAGTTAACCAGTGCCATACAAGGTAATATTTTAACAATTTAAAAGGTGCATACTGTTACTGAAGACGAAAAAGAGGAAAAGAAAACCTGCAAAGAGGGTTCATGGGTCATTGATGGTGGTAAGATGGGCAGGGCTAGCCGGAGCTCCCATAATGCATCATGAGAGGCAGCCATGATGACATCATGGAGTGTAAGGTGTGGCAAAGCCACAGTGGCAGTCAGCCAGCCCAGCCACAGGCCCTCCTACCTACCTCTCTGCTGCATAAAGCTGAAGAGGTCGTCCAAGAACTCCTTTCTGTTTGGGTCTGAGTCCAATTCATAGAGCTGTGGGAAGCAAAAAAGGTGATTGAGGGTCAGTGAGTCAGTCCTAGCCTTAAGGCAGCCAGGAGAGCTTCTGTGCTGAAGAGAATTCAAACCACAGCAAGTACACTAAACTAAGGACCACGAGCACACTGAGAACCAGGCTGAGAAACGGACATGTCCACGAAAGTCCAGCACCCAGAGACAATGCGCTGAAAATCACTGAAATGTACGATATCTCCTGTTCTTAAACTGATTAAAACATCGCCCTGGTCGGCCGGTGACAGACCCTGCATACGAAGCTGCACTCTGAAGAAAATAAAATGCTAACGCTAATGCTAGCCTTTTTTCTGCTAGTAGGCGTCACAAGACGACCATTCCTTTTTGTGCTGTTCAAGACTCATTAGTGACCGGAAGCAGCCTTAAGATTTTATTATGGGGAGGACGAGGGGGAGGGGTGGGGCAGCCGGTAGGGGGTAATGTGGAGCCGGGGGCAGCTAACGTCTTAATTACAGGATGCATGCGTATCTGAAAATTGCCACATTATAAATCTTTTAAATGACTCCCCTTGGCTTCACTCAAACAGGTCAGTAATGGAAGCTGTGGAGAGCCAGGCCGGCACTTCCTCTACCCCCGAAGCCCCCTTCCTCCCCCCAACCTTACTGTCACTGGCTTCCTTTTCCCCACCCTCCTCCCAG
>JAODKL010000034.1:835606-847857 GCA_026780765.1 Petrocephalus schoutedeni | reverse complement strand
CCCCCCCCCCCCCCCATGTGAAACGTGCCCCACAACAGCTACCTTTCTGGACAAAAGCTGAGAAAACCAGCCAGCATACAGTGTACCCACTAACCAATAAGCTTACCTGAATGCCGATCCCTCCTTTGGCACCATTAACACTGATTACAGCACGTGACCGTAATCTACGACGAGTTGTTCCGTGCACAGCTATTTGAAAAGGCTTACTGACAAATGACAACCTCAATCCATGCAAATAACCCCCCCCCCCCCCACACCCAAACACACACTTATGCAAAAATAAAAATCCTTTAAAATTTTAGCAAACTTGACATCCAAGAAGTCTCCCGCCCCACCCCCAACGTCTCCAGAATGTCTCCCTCAACCAGCCCCTGCACTTTTACAACTGCACCCCCCCCCCCCCCGCCTTATTCTGAGTGGAACTGCAGAACACATCTGTTTATCTGCTTAAGTCGGGTGGGGTTTTCCACATCTCGTAAAATCAACAGAACACAGCGATAGGGCGTCTGTGCATTACTGAAACAACAAATAAGGGATGTCACTACGCTGCTATCCTTGCTGTTTACACTTACATGGTGTGACAGAAATTAAATTCCACACATAGACAAAAACACACACCTCTTTCTCACACACACACCCATACAGTAACTACTTGTATATTTGGCTTGCATTTCATATCTGTGACATATTACTAGACCTGCACATAACTGCACAACTTTATAAGTCATATACTGTCGATTCTCTATCCCAGATCAATGTGATCATCTTAACATAAATGTATGCATTTCAGGCTGTGAACTTTCCTCTTACACGATTACACAATTGTACAATTACTTGCAGCCAACTTTAGAGGAGATAAAAAGGTTCTAGGAATGCCTTAAATAAAAGTCTCATGTGGCAAATAATTAGCTTCGATCACTGAACCTGGTCGACTAGGTCAACAGTGGTGGCGGGGGTGAGCGCTTATGTGTAACAGGAGCTCCCTTTTCACTGGGAGTGAACAAGGACCTACCATTTCACACCTGCTGATCTCCCCCAAGGTGGACAGGCAGGCAGTCAGACAGACAGACAGACAGACAGACAGACAGAGACAGCCATAAGACAGCCAGAGAGATAGCCCTAAGAGAGACAGGCAGAAAGCCCAGAGACAGACAAGCCTAAGACAGACAGACAGAGTCAGCTAAGAGAGACAGAGAGAGCCCCAAGACAGACAGCTGTCGCATGGTCTGTCTAAGAGAGACAGATAGCCCCAAGACAGACAGAGAGCACCAAGGCAGACAGACTAAGTCACACAAACAGCCAGCCATGCATACAGACAGACAGCCAGCCAGCCTTAAGACAGACCCTGACAGTGTAGTCAGGTCGGCGCTGAGAGGAATGGAAGGGATAGCTAAATTTCCAATGTGAGGGTAAGAGGGTCACAAGGGACATAAGCTAAGATTAACACCCAACCTCAAGGTACACAGAAATTAAAATAAACTCATAGGGACTTTCCACTTCATACCACTGGTTATACAGAACGAAGATTTACCAGAAAAAAAATAGTTACTTGTCAGACTTCATTGCAATCTGGCCATCTTAAAAAAACAAAACTGCTCTCTGCGCACAGTGGATTAATTCTGTTAACGACTCCCTTCCCCATCTGAAAACAACCACTTCCGTTTTGGTAGTAAAAGAAATCTAAATAATTTGTTTGCCATGCTAATTATGAAGTCGCACCTGTAGAAAATACTGAAAATGAATAAAAGATCAGGTTCTCTCTGAGTAATACCTGAAACTTTATATCAGCAACGATGCTCAAAACGGTTAAAAAAACATAACGGTTAGAATTTCTCGGTTTCATAAACTTACATTCAAACTCCAAACAGGCACATCGTGGCACAATTATTTTATTGTCTGTCGCAAAATAAGTCACTCCTGCTAATACTTTCCTGTTCATCACATTCATAAGGAGTTCTTTACAATTCCACCTGGAACTGGAACAATTCACATTGCCTTTAAAAGAACGGACAGTGCCTTGGAGGAGCCTTCTGGCGTCCTCCTCCCCAGCCTAGCCACTACTGCAAAGCAAGCAAATGTAATCCAATTCCCATCTTAATTCCAGACAGGAGCTGAAATATTAAAATGTCTTCAGTCATGTGGGGTGGGATGCTCTTACTGCAACTGACCTTTATGGGGGGGGGGGGGCATAACTGGGCACTGGAGAAATAGCCAAGCTTACTTATGGCAAGATGACCTACGTCGTCATGCTGGTGAATGCTACATTAATTATTAATTGAAATTACTGCGGAATTCATCTGTACAGCTACTATAGAGATGGGCATTCCACTCAATTCTGAAAAACAAGAGCCATGTCAATCAACTTTTATGTACAACTTTGTCTCTACAACTGATAAATATATGGAACATATGTCCGTGTAAAATTAGCGGTTGACAAAGTGCCACCCTGTAAATACTAAGCCAATGAGGAGCTGCTGTGTCAGTTCATGTAATAGACGCAAATCACCAGTGTGACTCTTAAAGCAAGAACTGAGGGCAAACATAGAATTCTGCTTATTACCAACGCAAATTCAAAACTTGCTTTTCGCCGCACTTTTCATGAGTGGACTAACACAAGTACACTATATTCAAAAACTGATAAATAGTGGTGTGTGAGAGTGCACAGATGGAGAATGGTGTATCTGGGCTGCACAGAAATACGAGGCTTATCATATGGGCCGTAACGTGCCTGCCACAGGATCTACAGGACAGGACAGGACAGCTTATCATATGGGCCGTAATGTGCCTGCCACAGGATCTACAGGACATCAAAGCTCCAAGAAACTCAGCAGGTTGGCTGCATTTTTACACTGAAATTAGCCTCTTATAAAAGAAACTAGAAAAGAACTAGCACCTGATTAATGTGGTGTTTATATATGGTGCATATATATATTACACACATACATATTATATATATAGGATATTTGTTAATTAGACTATCCTTTAGAATACATCTCATTGGTGCCAATTGTAAAATGTCCACTCAATTCAAGTCAACAGTCAGTTCACAAAGGCAGCCTACTACATAATACAGGTCGCTGATAGTCCCATAAGCACATGCTGCAACTGACCAATAACAAAACAGAACAATTAACGACAGAAACATAAATACTATGGGCATATTTATTACCCCTACCATCTGAATAGACTTTCTAAGGCTGGCTCCAGGCCAGATAGCAAACAAAACCATGTGACATTGGGTGGGAGAAAGATATAGGGAATGTATCTGGAGGTAGGAGCGGAGGCATCGGGGATCGGGGTAGCAGGCAGCAGACAGCAATGTAAAAGAAAGGCAGTCATTTTGGGTCACTGCTGGGCGAAAACGCTGCGCTCTCTGAGTCGGGTTTGGGAGCTGCACTTTGCTGCACCAGAAGTCCCTCCAGAGAGTGGCGAGAACAGTAGGAGGGCAACCATCGGAACCACCCTCCCACCAATATTTGTCACGCTGCCTTAGGAGAGCCATAGTGAAAGACCCCGCCCAGCCAGGCCATGGACTGTTCCACCTTTGGCAGTCGGGTAAACGCTACAGCGGCATGGGGTGCGGGACTGCCAGACACAACAGAAGCTCCTGCCCACAGGCCATCAGGCTACTCAACTCCATCCAACACACAGCATGCCGACCTGCAGGGACTACTGGCACTCCTGAAATCATCAACACACACACACACACACACACACACAGTTTAATTATTGCTTAATTACACTCATCAGGAACTCGCAACCCCTAAAATGCTGCTACCTCTGTGCACTACACAATGTTTTGTTCAGCTGTGCACGCCTTGCTGTGTGGTCTGAATGACAATAAAATTCAATTCTAATCTATTAAACTGGGATTGAGGAAAGTGTAGACCGAACATCACCAGGGCTCTCATCTGTGTAAGCACACGCTCACCCTTGTGATATACTCACCCCCCGCCTAAATACACACAGACACCATAAAGCATTTCTGTTTTAATAGAAATACACTGCTTTTTTGACTACTGGTGACAATACCAAATGTTCTCAAAGCATGTTCCTGTTTTATACAGCAAACAGGATATCAAGAACCTCAACTTCCCCAAATCGTTTTATTTGCCAGCTTGCTGCAAGAAAGTAGTGAAGACTGTTCCTGCTGTCAAGGGAACTCGGCAAGGTTGAATCCCCCAGGCAATAATACACCTTAATGATTAATAATGAATACGCTAAGCATTACGTTAATATTACAACTTCCACTACGACCCAGAAATGAATAAGCAAAGGCTGAAATTCGTAAGTAGATTAAAAAATAAGAACAAAACTGATACAAATTTTACTACCAAAATTCTTATGTGTACAGATGTGACTGCGGAGATAGCAAACGCAGGAAGCCTGTGTGAAACAGACCGCGGATAAGGCAGATCTGGGATGCTGAGGTACGTGGCGTCTGCACAGAGGAGCTATTATGGTCTGGCTGGAGCAATAGCATGTAGTAGCTCGGGCAAAATCCGGCAGCCAGTGTCGCACGCTTCCTGACGAGGCCACCTGACGCGCGTTGCCTATCCTCACGCGTCCCCCAGCTGCTCGCCCTCCTGCTCAGGGACTGAGCTCAAATGTCTCAAATGTCAGCAAGCAAGCCAGCAGCAAGTTAGCTGGACCCTAATGACTCACAAAAGCTAAAGTACCTACAAAGGATATGCACGTGGGCAAATCTCTCAGCAAATATGGTATATTAACAATGTCCAGCACCACCTTCAGGAGAATAAACGTCCGTGTAAAATTAGCGGTTGACAAAGTGCCACCCTGTAAATACTAAGCCAATGAGGAGCTGCTGTGTCAGCTCATGTAATAGACGCAAATCACCAGTGTGACTCTTAAAGCAAGAACTGAGGGCAAACATCCTCCTGCGACAGCTGCCACTGACGGGGAATTCATAATATGCCAGTTACACAATTCAATCAGATCTAAATAAAGTGATCGGCCTCATCCAGAAAAACTGGATCCGCAAGTCAGAACATGCATTTTAGCAAATGACAAACAGTAAAAAGTCAGTTGAAATAAGTTGATACACGCTCTTCCTTAATGTAACACCTCCTCTGCATGTCCATCCCCACTTCTGTATTCTTTATTCTCAACAAAAAAAATCTGGTGTTAACAGGAGGGCTGGTTTCCCCGGCAAGGCGCCATGACAGGAGTTAGTGACTCAGGCAGTTGTCAGAATGGTGCTGACTGAGGCAATCTGAAAGCTCTGTTTACATTCCTGCACACGCGGCGCTGCTTGCCGAGTGTCGGCCCATTTCCAGGACGCCCCTGGCGGAATCAGGCTGACGAGAGCCCAGGACACGAAGCCCTCGCTGGACACCTTCCAGCTTCCGGGGAGGGGGGGGGGCTGCCCTTTCAGACCGCACTCTCCTCACCTCACCCCCCGCTGACTATAAACACTCCTGTCTGACTGGCTTCTGTAACCCGTGAGAATTACACTGTTCGCAGTTAGGGGAAAATCCTAGAGGACGCTCTGTGACAGACCATTCAGTTCATAATCACGCATCCCTTTGGGCCAGGTTCCAACTAATTGCCAGTGCTCCAATGAGCAACAGTAAAGAATATGACTGTCTAATCAGTGCCAGTTACGCCTTGCAAGGCACAATTGCCATTATATCTATGACCATGAGTTAATTAAAACAATCTAACAATTATTAATTTAAATAATAATAATTCATCTACTTCTTCTTCATTAATTATTATTATTATTATTTAAACCTAATGGGACCCAACAGGTTTTTGGGATTCCCATCAAATGTATCTACAGCAATAGAGATGGGGTATTTGAAATGCAACTGACTTTGTTTAAATCTAATGAAGATCTAATGCAGGGGTAGGGAACCTGATCCATGGAGGGCCAGTGTGGGTGCGGGTTTTTGGGATGACCTCTCAATCAACCAATAATAAAGCACTGGTTCTCAGATCCGGTCCTGGGGACCCACTCTTATTGGCTGATTGAGAGGGAAATTTGATGGGAATCCCAAAAACCTGTTGGGTCCCATTAGGTTTAAATAATAATAATAATAATAATAATTAATGAAGAAGAAGTAGATGAATTATTATCTACTTATTATCTACTTGAGTGTGCAAAATGCTGGAAATGTTGAATCAACTTAAAATAACTGAAGTAATCAGTCACATGAAAGATGTGAAGTTGCCTCAACGTAAGTAACTTATTCAGTTTGTGTTAAAAAAAAAACTAATGTTAAGTAAGTTGTGTTTAAATAAAGTAGTAGATTTTCAAATCTTTCTAATAAGGCACAATGTCTCCCATTACAACTTGAGAATATTCCTCTATCAGACAAGCAAACGCACAACGTTTCATGGTGGAATTTAGGGGTTAAGCTGAGGAAGGCATCTTCCCCACACCTGTCAATGTGCTCAGAAGTAGCCTATTTACACCGCCCATTCTCGGCTCCGCTCCCCTCCACACACACACAACTTGCCACCTCTGCTGAACACTGTTTTTGTTTGCACTCTCTTTGCTCATTTGTTTGCACCAACTGCTCATTTTGCACACTGTACATCTCCTGTTTGCATTTGTATCACTGCATCGTGTCATATTTCCTGGCACAACCATCCTCACTGTAATTCCTGTCTGCACCTTAGGCTACAGTCTACCTCATGTGTATTCTGCGCAGAACCATAAATTTACACTTATATTCATTATATATATATATATATATATATATATAGATAGTATTTAAAAATATTTAATTTGCACCTGGTTGCATTTCACTGGCTCTGTATCTATACTCAGCACACTGACAATAAAGTCAAATCTTTATATACTGTAATAACTAAGAAATGTATATTCCATTGAGGCTACATGAAATGTGCCTCGTTATGACGGGATACGTAACTCATAACATACTTCTCAGTATTCCAAAACACGAATATCAGTAATAATAATAATAATAATTAATAATAATGAGATATGCATCTTGTAATAAGCATCTATAATAATGATACATGTTTAGTTATATTGAGAAACTGGGAAGATTACATTTTGCCAACAGTATTATGCTTCAGTAGTGTTCACAGTAATTCTATAAATGAGAAATGTGTCTCATGCTTTTAACGTGTGTCACTGACACGGCTCTTCTGCAAAAATCACTGATTTCGTCAAGGGGGGAAAAATGGCTCAGCTGCAAGCCGACTGCAGTATCACACGGGGTGCCCCCAGCAGCCCACTACAGGCTGTAACCGGCAGTCAGACAGTGACAGGTGAAGCAGGCCGTGCTGCTCTGCGCCCCAACCCGCCCCCCGCCCCACTGGTCACACCGCTTTCTCCAGCCACACTCTGCCAATCAATCTTTAATGCTACATGTGGAATACACAATCTAATAATACAGGGCACCATGAATTTTTAAAGGGAGTCCTCAGTGCATCTGGCTGCCATCTGCCCCGTTTCCTCACATTTAAAAAACAAGAAGCAGGGTCGAGAGCTTAAGTTCATTTTTTTTTTTTGGCCTTGAGTCATGGGAAGCGAGTAGACCAGTGCTGACTGCAGAAGATGGTCAGATTGTCTTCTGCATTCAATCCGAGTGGCTGCAGCACGATAAAACGGAGATGCCTGAACCGAATCACCTTTGCTATAAAAACCTGCGGGAGCTGTAACATAACAGGAGTAATTATCAGCTCTTTCACCCGTCTGCCCCCTGGGCAAAGCAGGAATGCCGTGTTGAAAAGACCAAATATAAAGAGCGTGTGAGCATGTGACCGAATTATTTCATGAGCTCCACCATGGTGATTCAGTTCTCAATGTCGCACGAAAGCCTAGCTTGTCGGGGGACACTTTGGAAATTGTATTCCCAGCCTCCTGACTCCTGAAACGCCACATCTGCTGGACCTGACAATACTTTCACTTCTCTTATAATGGGGATGTTTAAAGGAAAGAAAAGATTCAAACGCACCCAACAAACCTGCTGTACTATACCCTCTTTAGTCTGCAAAAACCAGTTTTCGTTTTGGGTCGAGTCGGCCTGGATTAGGCTTTGGGTCCCTGAAGGCAGACAATGTGAGGAGTGTTCAGGTTAAACTGGTTGTCTGATTGAAATGTCCCTCATGTTACGTCAGGGAGTCTGGAGCTACACCCCGGTGATAAGATCCCGCCGCGTTCCATCTCTTATCGCAAGAGGCATGGCGGCGCACGATGCAGGCGACGCTTATTAGAAATCAACCTCAAACGAGGAAAACGGGAGGAGCTGGGCTTTAATTCTCGTGTAACAAATAAAACGGGTGTATCAAATCCGGAGCCGCGGTCGTGACCGCCACACGTTTAAGATTTGTTTATCTGTATTTTTTTATTGGCCCAGCCAAAAACCAACCATAAATCTCATGGTTTTATTCAGCGCCAGGTTTATTTCTGCAATTGAGAGATATAATTAATCAGAGTTTATTGGCAAGTTGCCTTGAATGTGATTAAAAAAATGAACCACGTTCAAACTACAGCCCATGGTGTGCATGAGATAAAAACTGATTTCATACAATTTTTACTTTTCCGTTTTTCTTACCAAGAATTTCCAGATTGAAACCGGTTTTGACAAAAAGGATGAAATGTATAAAGTTATTTGTCTTAAACTTCTTCACCTGGTGTCCGTTTGGCAAACATTCAGTTTGGAATTCTCGTAAGTGACACAGACTGATAGTGGCCAGCAGATTTCCTGCCAAAGTCTGTGCCCAGCATGGCCAGATAATCAGCCCCCCTCAGGCACATTCCCACTGCCTCCACCCACCTGCCCAAAATAAACTGCCAGCACTTAACCCTTTCACCTCTTAAACTATATGGGGACACCATATTTCACTGCTGGGTTTCAGTTTATCAAAAGATCCTTACATTGGATCTGGCAATAAATAAACACATCACTCACTCTCTCAACCATTTAAATATATACAGTATATAATGTTGTCAGTTTGAAAACTGTTTACTGGCAGGAGATGCATAAGAAGTCAGCCTTAAATTAACTGATAATTATGTATTATCGCAACTGACATGCTGCTGGCGCTATTGATTAAATAACCGTCAGCAATCGCAAGACACTGTGACCATGCTGCCACCTCCTCGCAGTCCCAAGACGAGAAATAATGGACACTTATTGAAATCAAGTTAAATGTAATGCAGCATCCCTCGTATGACACATTCTTAGGGAGAGAACAGCAGAGTTACTGACCAGCCTGGCAGCCCTTCCAGAACGCTGATTAAAAAGACTAGGCCAACTCTCACACATCTGGTGCAACACTCAAGGTTTCAGCCTTAATCTGACGCTCTCGGAAGAAGTCCCATGACAAATCTATGGTATTCCATTATAAATGTAAAATAAACTAATTCAAAATCGATGGGGTAGTTTGCAAACCCTACAGACCTTTTATAAAGGTAAGAAAACCGTTACTGTGACTACCCGATTCTAACCGGAAAATTTGGATTATGCACGTGCAGCAATTGCGTCATTTCCACTCGCTACTGTTTTACGGGAGCTGCTTGGTTTTGCGATTTGGTTTATTACGGTCATAATTAAAATTAATGTATGTTTAAATGATTATACAGAATTGTTTTTAAAAACTGTTTGTACTTATGACATTTATTATTTTGATATTGATTGTCAGTCAGTGACCAGGTTTTTAAATCAGGGTATTATAACGAAGCCTTAAAGACTGCAAAAGTAGCGGTAGAAAGCAAAGGTCTTCATATCTTGCAAAATGTTTTTTTTAAATTTAAAATTGTGTATCATCAAATGGTAAAACCCAGCAACTGTAAAGCAGTAATGAGTGGAAATCACATAAAATTTCTGTGCACGCGTAGTCCAAATCGGGTTTCCGGTCCAAACTGAAAATTTCACTCCAGCCAGTTGACAAAAGTTGGCAGCCCTGCTTAGTTCACCCAGAATGTGGCCTTTGATGTGCTGAAATGCGTTTAAATGCTGATTAAACCCAGCAGCAGCATAAGTTCCAGTGATATTTATACATGATTTCCTGCCCTTCACACTGCATATCACTCTAAACACCAGGGTATCAGACGGCGGAGCAGAGACCCACCTGCCTGAATTGCTCCTCATAGGTCCATTCGCCGTGGTCCTGGGCGGCCAGCTGGCCGTGAGAGCCTGGGGGCCCCAGGGTGGACGCCCGTGCCTCCGGGTCCGAGCCGGGCCGGCTCTTCAGGAGCTGGGCGTGCGGGTGCAGCTGGCGGTGGGGCAGCAGCAGGATGCCTTTCCCGGCCATCAGCCTGTCCCTCCCCGTCGTCACGGCCTCCTCACCCAGGCCGTCCTCATAGTCATCCTCCATGTCCTTCTCAAAGTCATCTTCATCCCACTTTTGTTTTCTGTTAATCCAAAAATAAATAATAAGTCCCGAAGACCAATGAAGTTTTCCATCTGGTCAGCATCACCAGGATGCAGATTGGGTGATTCCTTCACGCCCATTCATTCATCCTTCCCTCTTCCAGCAGGTTATGTTAATCAGGCTGCACAGAGCACAGGGCAGGGGGCACATTACAGAGAACACCCAAGCCGACCAGGAGATCCCGATCCACCTAAGGGAGCCACAAGGTGAGTGTTCAAGCTCCACACACACAGATCAAAGGCGGGATTCAGGCTCCCCGGGAAGTGCTGCTATGGATCAGAGGCCAGCACTACCAACATGGCACTGAAAGAGCATACGGCTGGAATTTGAACTGCATCAGTCATGTTTACGAGCATATCAGTAGTAGGCTATAGTAGTAGTATATCTATATATTAAATATATACGACACAGTTGTCATGCCTTTAGGATTTATGCGCATCGCTATATCTGTACTGTGGCGAAATGACCGTACAACATAATGTCTCAAGCTAAATGCATCGTTAAAATTACCATACATAAATAAAAGTACTCAAGATCTCATCGCTTTATATAGATGAGAGCAGATTAGAATCTGAGATGCAAAACTTTTTTTTTTTTGTTTAATAAAAGCCACCATATGCGGTCTCTGAGACTGCAGCAACACGAATGTTAGTCACAAACCCGGGAAGGTCAGGGCGAAACACGTCGTAGTGCCACTCTACTCACATGTGTTCCTCTTCATCGGAGCCCATCATGTCCTTATAATGGCCTTCCCTCTCTTCTTCCTCGTCCTCCTCGTCTTCCTCCTCATCCGCCATGCTGCTGTGCTCTGACAAGGGGCTGTCCGGCGCTCTCTGCAGGCCAGCGGCTGCCGCCCTCATGGCCGCCAGGGCCGCCGATTCGGCCGGCTCCACCTCAGCCGCGGGGCTCCCAGCGGCCTCCCCATGCAGTGAAACGGCTTGCGGGGGGCGCCGTGCCTGGCTGGCCTGCTGCTGTTGCTCCAGAAGCAGCTTGGCCCTCTGCTGCCTGTGCAGGTTCTCCATCACGGCCTGCAGCTTCATCTCCGGAGAATGCTGCCCAGCACGGCCCAGGCCGTCACGCAAGCGCACAACTGCGGTCTCCCGCTTGGGATCTACCAGGGGAAAATACGCCGAAACTCTCAAGGGGGAGAAATATTTGGGAGAAATGTTTTTTTTTTCCACCTGGGGAAAAGAAAAGAAAACCTGGAATGTGAAAAGAGGGACACTGCAAGTCCCTGGAAGTGAACGGTGTGGTTAAAAAAAAAAAAAAAAAAAAAAGTCCCAACTTTGGACTCAATTGTAGTCGGAAAAAAAAAACCCAAAGTGGCGAAGAAGAATGAAGTTTACAGGGAAGCTGCAGGTTGTCGCGAGCCCCAGTCAGATGTCGTCTGCGAGAGACAAAGTCAGCATCAAGCCTCAGCGAGTGCTGGACCCCTCAGGGCCGGCTGGAAACGGAGACAACGGGAGCAGGTCAGGCAATGAATCAGGCAAATGGATTTCCAAAGAATATTATACAATATACAATATTATTTCAGAAATTCATCTGTCCCCTTGTAGCCTCGCCATCGCCGTTACATCCTCTGGCTTTGACGCAGCACAGGCGTCTCGTAGTGTAAAAGAAGACTACGGAATAATGAGGACTGGGACATTCCACACAGCTAATTCTCTGCTCACTTTCTCTCCCTGAAGATGCGGAGCGAGGCCAGCAAATTGTTTGTTCGTACATATTAGTATAACTCACAAGACAAGGTGTCAGGCTACACTGATACTGCTGAACCTGCCTGTGTCTTTGGCGTGTTTAAGGGCGTGATCAATTGTCTGTATTTAAAATACAAATAGATGACACTTGCTTTAGGAACACAGTGACAGGTTGAGATG
>JAODKL010000034.1:770984-835506 GCA_026780765.1 Petrocephalus schoutedeni | reverse complement strand
AGGGCGTGATCAATTGTCTGTATTTAAAATACAAATAGATGACACTTGCTTTAGGAACACAGTGACAGGTTGAGATGATCAACCTGCCACTGATGAGCGTATAACCAAACTACTACTGAGCTGGGCTTATGGAGAGTGACTTTAAATATGAGATGGAATAAGAAAATAAGCTAAACAATGTAATGGTCATATATCTGACTATATCTGCTTCCTACGGGCAACACGTTACAGCACATGAAAAGATGGGTCCTCTTTCTTGCAGAACACTAAAGGTTTTCTCGAGGTTCGACAAGCAAGACTTTAGTGGGTTAAATTCAATCTAAAGATCCACACTCAATTTTCAAACCTACAAAATGATAAATAAACAAATCTACAGGTGAAAAAATCTATACGAGAAATTTAAAAACAGCCGTGCAGCGGTAACACGCAGGCCTTCCAGGTGCTTATTCACACACAGATTAACAGACTTCGGAAGTGAAGTGACTGAAATGACTAAGGTAGAGAGAATTGATGAAATGGAAAAAGACGAAGCACGAGGAACCAGCGCGAGCAGCACCAAGCGGAGAAGGACGATGGGAGATGGAGATGACAGCTAACGGGTTAATGCTTCATTGCCATTGAGTGGGGGAGGGCTAGGCCAGCACACATTTCAAGGTCTTAACAAACAGGTCATGGTGATAAGGAAAACACGGAGGGTCTAATTCCACACAGATAAGGATAGACGCGCAGCTCCACATGCACACTCGGAGCTGAGCGCCCGCGTTCTTGTCCCGTCTTGCTTAGTCTCAGGCCCCACAAGCCAAGTCAGGATGTGCACAAGCATTTTGGAAAATAACCCATATCTTGTTATGCATTAAGATCCCTAACCTAGGCTGGACGCCGATCAAAGCAGATGCAGCTACTGGGAACTAAAATGAAAAAATTACAATAAAAAAAATAATAATAAAATGAAAAAATGTTGAAGAAGTTAATCTGCATAACGGATCTGAATACCACAGTGACAATTTTTACTTGTTTTTTTGTAGACAGGAACATAAATGGCATTAATATACAAACTTTTCATTCCACTATGGAGGGATTGGGAATCACTTCCCTATTACGGAGTTACTATCCTCTAGGCTTTGGGGTCTCTGCTCGCTCTATTATTTCAGATCAGTCTATTTCAGCCTGGCTGCCGGTTATGCCATCTCACCGAGTAACAGTTCTCAATAACGTGTTCTTCTTATAAGCTACTCGTTTAGCTTTTGCCAACTTCCATTGGCTGTTCTGTAATCCCTATCACAAAGCCAAGATAGCCTGCTGTCAAAGGAGACCCTCAATAAGTAAAGAATGCAGCCTCCCAGTACAGAGGAACCCCACAACAACAACAACAACACTGGTAGTCATGCACTGGTTCTCCATCGTGACACTAGCAGCACGCACACAGCGACGGAGATCGGAAATTCCAGAAGCTGCGTTCTCGCTCGCAGAAACAAACAGTGCAGAAATGTACCCGCATTCCTCAAAATATCACACGAAAAGACACCTTACCACCATGGTCCATAAGACCCACCCAAGGATTAATCAGCTTTTCACAATGCCTTGTAAAAATATCTGACCCCTTAAGACTGAGCAAACACCAGCGTTTGACTGAAATCTTAGAAGGCAGAAGTAGTGGTACGAGTCAGGTAGTGAGGACGTCCACTCGGGACCCCCTCCGGATCTCTCGGAACGCTTCTGGGTTCTGAAGGAAATGCTACCATACGAAGAGACTGATGCGCCATAATTCAGATCCATTCATGTCTGAACATGATCAAAATCCCTTCATCTTTAGCACCTGCCACTTATTCACAACCACAAATCAAATTCTTCAAACTGCTTGAAGATATTTCTGCAAAGCCAATACACAGAAAAATCTAGATGACTCAAAAAGAGTTCCTAGTCACCCATTATGCCTTAAGATTGGGTTTTTACTGTGTTGAGCTGCTGATTTGTAAACACCCAGTTACTCCGCTGTCATCCATTCTTTCGCCATCCCGGGACATCAGCCTGCTCCAAGACCCAGATTCTGCTTGGTTTGGTAAAAGTTGATCAAAGCTGGCATGTGAAGATGAGATTTTTCTATAAGAAATTCCCCATTTTTGGCTGTGAGCTTTGGCAATACAGTGTAGGCCACATGAAAAGGGGCCACAGAGACTGCAAGATTTGACAGCCACAAACAGTGGACAATGACATGCCATCTAGACAACATTCACACAAATATTACACATGTATGTACACTAATATATCCCAGGCACCTACTGGAAAGCAAAACCGAGACAATTCTATTACTTTACAAAACTGCATAAAATTGAGTCCCTCACAGACAAAGACCGGTGGACACATCACGGTAACCTTGCAAGTTTATCAAGGAATGTTGCTGGGTGTCTCATTCAGACCATGTCTCGCCAAAGGCAATAAAGACAGACATACAAACAAACAGAACAGGCCTCAAACCACACACACACACACACACAGCAGCAATGCCTTTAATCTTGTGGCAGCCTGGTATGTTTGGCATGATTATGATGTAACCTCCAGGAGCTGGCCAGGATTCCACCATGGCCAGGTCCCAAAAAATGAAATCACCTCCCTTTCCTTCCTTTTTTTTCTTGGCAGAGTCACTGTGGCCTCCACATGCCAGAGGCACACTCTGGCATGCAGGCTTTGGCAGACACACAGTTGAAAGTTTGCCAAACCACTTGACTTTCCCATAACCTCAGGAAACACCAGACATCAAAAAGACTTAGTCATACACCATATTCAAACTTCTTTTTTCCTTTCTAAGATGACAATGGTGCAAACATACTTTGCCCATATATGTACAGTTGCATATTCAAATGTTTTTGGGTTTGAGAGCAAGATCTACACTCCTGTCCGTATTAAAAGCTAACCTTTAAATGCTGAAGACTACGTGCAACATTTGCATCAATATCAAGGAAAAAGGTTTTTAAAACTCTTACTTATAAAAACGACTAAATATTATTGTCATGCATAAAGGACACAATTTCCATAATCACTGCTCACTTAAAGAACAACATGAAATACTGTTTCATAGGAATACGAAAAATTGATTAAAATATATTCCAGTGTATCAATGTATCCCGTGTCTGTTGCACATAAAAGTGAAATATTTTTAGATAGGAAATACCAGCACTATGAGCAGGAAGATACGATACAAACTGATCCAACCTAAAATTCTTATATCTTTAAAGGAAATCAGGGCGTACACTTGTACGCAGCCGTTTTTTAATTTTACAGCAAGAAGGGCCTCCAGGAATACAAAAGCGTCACAAATCACTACCGAGGCATTCCATCTGAACTAAACTGTCATTTTAAAACATACTGAAAACTGAATTTTGTTTACATAACTATTTAGGCAAAATAATTCACTGTTACACACCAGAAAATATACTAGGTCGATGGGGTGTAAAAGGTCTGTGAAATAACACAGAATCGACGTTTTCCCCCGCCTCCTCTGGTCCGTTTAAAATCAAAATTGCAACACTTTTCATGCCATGCAACACAAAAAAGAGGAACAGTCACATTATGAAACACTTCTTGCCAATAAAAAAATACGTATCAAGGTGCAGACTATAATAGCGAATAACATTAGGCCGATACTTTCTGTGGAATTGTGTGCTGAAACTTATCCTGGAAGCTCAAACTAGTTGTTACTGTCTTTGGGCACATTCTACCTGCCCCACCCCCATAGAGTGCTATCGAAACTTGAAATGTAGATAATTAGAATACGTTCTCCAGCTGCGCACTGCTCGTCACTTTCTGAAGACAGCGCTGAAGCGTCTGACACCCTGCTTTAAAGAGACGTGAGACTTATTATACAAGCCTCATGTAGCAAAGACGCTGGGTCTCCATCTAGGAAGGGGAACTGGATCGCAAACATACGTTTCTTCTTCACATAAGCGCGGACAGCTTGATCACAGCCATAAGCCCCCCATAGAGAAAAACCCCTTTGCTTCAAATAGACTCAACAGATCTGGACAGCTTATGAACAATACCACCGATGTGTCGTTTTCTGAATCGCCACCCCTGTCAATCAGCTAAAAACATTTCATAATTATTATACCTTGGTGCCGAAACAATTGCAGAGTGTAATAATACAGTGAAATCAGCATCTATCTGCTGAAGTTGTTGCAGTGTCCTTTAAGAAGCTTTTGACGTCATCTCGCCTTCTCTGGCCGTATGTTCGAGATTACGCTGTTGTTGGATAACGCAAAATAATTTCAAGGCTCAAATTAACATGCAAAATTATTGTTCCGAGGACTTGCACGTGGACTTTCTTATGAACAGCAAAATGAAGCGTTAAACCTACTGGGTTTTTATAATTAAATACATATATAATTCTAGGCATGCCATCTTTGATAATAGGGCTGAACGCTTGAATTACCATTTTGAAAACCAGCGAACACTCTTTTCAATGACCAGTGTATGAAGAGATTCCTACAATGCACTTCTTACTAATGTAGACTCTCAAAGCCCTTAGGCAAATTCTAATACAAGATATTTCATGAACTTGATAAACAAGTTTGACTAGACTTGTTGTAATCTTTTGTGTTAGCCAACTGAAATTTGTAAAGGTGGTTGAAGGGTTACATTAATATTAAACGTGCAAAATTATATGGTGAAAGTAAATTTAGTAATCAACGCAATAATACACGTTTTTTTTTTTACTTTTTCTGTACAAGTGATAACACTTAAGAGATCCTATTATAATTTAGGGTTATTAAATTAAAAATGGGACAAGTTGGTTTTACAATCTATTTTAATCTAGCCTGTTGTATATCTACAGAGAATACAAAAATACATATAAATAGCTGAACATGTTTAGACCCAAAATAAACCTAGACAATTTAAAGCAGAAAAAAATAGTTCTGAAGACTAAGTTAATTACAATGCTATTCTAACCATTACAATAGGAAAGACATTGCATATATGAATAACATGTCTTGCATTATTGTTTAATTTGTATTTTGTGCAACATACAGTTATAGATTTAATTTTCCCCAAACAGTGTGTGGTTGGGGGTTCAAATCCCACCTCTGCTCTAGGTGAAGTGCACGTGTTCCCCCTGTGTTACACTGGAATATGGTGGCAATGGTAGGAGGGACATACTTTCCTTTAGTTTATTAAGTTATTAAATAGTCATTTAAAGCTAAAAGTGCCCCATGCTTTGCGGGAGACAGCCACTACTCAAATACCCACATATACAGCAGTCAGAGCCTCTAAGGCTAGCATTAGGCTGAATGGCCGTCAGGCCCACCAGCACTGGAACCGTGAACCCAGAATAACAGTTAAACTTCAGCTAAACCCATTTGTTTCTCCAGTATAGGATTTGAGTTTCTCGTGGATGGGTAATATTTTAAAATCATTTGCTAAAGAACAGATCCTAACATTTTCTGACTTTCTCCTATCTTTGCTACTGCGTAAAAATGGCTTGATTGTTATGTGGTTATATGTGGTTATATGCTGGGCCTCCACACTGATCGGCGACGGAAGAATCGATATGAGCAAAGACGGTGCTCATTGACAGGTGATGTCTCCTATTGACCGTGTGCATATGGTAGAGCGCTATATTGTTTTCTAATGATTCCCCTCCCCCACCATATTCAAGGGTTTCCTGATCGCTCAGAACACCTCATAAAAGGCAAATTATTTAAACATATGACAATTTCATTCTTAAATGCTAATTGACTTAAGCAGTTGATATATGGCTGACGAAGACCCGTCGTTGATGAGCTGGATGATAAAATTGATGAATTAATATTTGTGATATTAAAAACCTCATGAGCATTTCTGATGTTTTTTTCTATTATTTAATCTGATCAACTACGTAAATAGGCATATTAGCTCATTAGAGCGCAGAGATCTCGCACGTAAGCTAAAACTTGCTTTTAGAGTATTTTAAATCACCAAATTATGTAGTTATTTCGATTCTACAATGGAAGTTCATTAATAAAGGGAAGAAAGTTTCATGATGTACAAGGCAATGAAATGTTGCTTGGTTTTTTTTAGTAGAAATGGGAAAAACCCACTAAAGAACACGAAGAATCAGCACGAACTAATCGTCCATGCTTCGTGTCACCGGATGTAAGGGAATAACTAAATGTAGGTTACTTGGTTGACTTTCTGATAAGCTAATATGCTTTTTTAAACATAAAGAATATTTCACATTGCACTGTGTCATATCTTCACCCCGTTAAAATTAGGAAGAACGCATTTTTGGCAATTAATCATTTTGATGACATATCTATTTGAAGTACAGTCAATCATATACAAATCCGACACATCAACCATTTCTATACCTTGTTTCGTACTTTATGGTGTATAAAATTGAAATTGCAGCATAATTTCTCAGCACTCTGTGCCCTTTAAGGCTTGTAACCTAAATATAAATCAGATCTAGGACTTCCCTGTTTATTTAAAACCAAACTTAATGTAAAACCGAATCCATTTGTGAATGATTATGGTCCTTATTTTAGATTACAACTAAACAGAAGGAAGAAAATAACAGAGACCAATTTTAAAGTGAAATGCAATAATAAACATCGAAAGAATAACATCCAAAAAAGTGTATTAAGAGAAATTAACTTAGACAACACTTGAAAATATGAATAATGAAGCGGTGGCGGTAGCTAAACGTGAATCAGTGCTACAAACCCCGACATATTTCGGCCACTACAAACGTGTACATAGACTACGGCCACTTTCAACGTGTACATATACGAATTGTAACTGGTATATGTCAACATTTTCAACATAACAAGGACAAAAACAACTACAGAAAAGCAAGGCTCGAAAAGCGCATAAACGGCGTCTCTTTTTTAAAACACGCCGAACGTAAGAGGCAAGAGAGAGAGAGGGGGAAAAACACTTACCAAGTCAGCTTCCGTTTTGTTTTTGTACTCTTGGGAACCGGAAGAAACATTCCTGATTTGTACGTCAATGTAATATGATTATTAAATGAATATTTTACGTGGATCAACGAAGTGTGATTCTTTCCCGATTATATTATTTATATACGATTGCAATCATCTAATTCGATTTCAAAGTATGGCTCTATTTAGACGTAACATTGTATCCTTGCCTAATCTAAGGCGTGCTCACGATCCTCGACTCAAATCATTGGTTGACAAACAGCGATCAGATGCAAATTCCTAACCTCTGAATCAGAGGGGCCAGCCTACCCCAATAAAAGGGATTATCGGCAAACAACGCAATTTTCCCGTGCGGGCGAACGGTCAAAGGATTATTTAAAGATATCGAAGAATTTCAGTAAATTACTTCTTGTTAGAAAAGATATTAAAGTCTACTCTGATAATATAAACGTAAACGGATGTCACAGCTGCTTCCGAGTCGATTATAGCCATAGTTCACAATTTCACATGCACGTTACTTGACAGATTCTCCCTTGTTTGTAAGGCATACATATCCGGTACATACCCCATGTTGAGCATTTGGCGACGTTCCCTGAGATATGAGCCCTTTTAACCTGC
Organism: Petrocephalus schoutedeni; assembly: GCA_026780765.1. NCBI lineage: Eukaryota > Metazoa > Chordata > Actinopteri > Osteoglossiformes > Mormyridae > Petrocephalus > Petrocephalus schoutedeni. The sequence goes on along the minus strand of JAODKL010000034.1, from coordinate 827,974 downwards.
CAGTGGGTGAGTGTCGCTGGCGTTATGTGCAGTAGTGTAAAGTACACAGAGTAACTGATGAATGAATGATTGAAGAGCTTACGTGCGCACGCGGTTGCGTTTTGCCTATCAAATTTCTCTGGTTATTTTGAGAGACTGTCTAATTTACGAAGTTATTGAAATGAATAGTCAGTGTGTATATTTTAAATTTAAAAACTGCTAAATCAGTTATTTCTGTCTGCACTCATTACCAAATTATGTGCAATTGCCATTCATTATTTAGGCGTCCGAGTTGTTCATGCATGACTTATTCCTTATGGTCTAAAATGTACAGTATTTCAACATACAATTGGATTATTGTGGATTATACAGAGCACGCCATATAAACCTATATTTATCAATGTGGTCACACGGAAATAGAAATGCTTAAAAAAAATACTGAACTAGGCCTATATCCAAAGCCTGCCATGGGTAAATTAACGAAAGTTACGTAGAAAAATGAAGTAGGGTGTTTTAAAAGAAACTTGGTAAACAATTCATGAAGTGGCCAGAAATACATCTACACAATTTTAAATATATATCATTAGAGTTATGTTCAATTTAGTAATATATTTAGAACAATTAATAATTTAACTATTCAGCGGCGTAAAGAATCCACCCTATTTAAGCCTAGACTATAGTAAACACCTAAAGCGAAACTCATTACTGCCATAATCTGCAATCTTGCTTCTTATAGAGTACTGTTATTCCTAATTTTTATATTGATCAACGTCGTAAATTAACACGACGAGTATTTTAATTGCCTGTAGGAATACACTGAAAGAGCGCACAATCACTTGAGTGTATTTTTGCCACGTCAGTTATTCACTATAGCAACTAGGCCTACCTGTAGCGTATGTGTATTACAAAATACGTCAGTGACAAAAACGTCTTTTATACAATAAACTGTCGATGACTAATACTATTTTGAAACATTTTTAAGTATCTGAGAAATAATTACAGATTAAGAAATTCAATTTCTGTACACCATATGTAACCACCTGGACTGGAAAAAAATACAAATGGAATAAAATAAATGCTCCGGTTGAAACTTTGAAGCTTTAAGTTAAACCAAACGCTTCTTATTAGTACATCGCCATCTAGCTGGAACATCAGGCATTGAATCTCCGATTCCTCATTGACGGCGGGGCAGCCTAGTAGGCGCTTATACATCAGGTATTACATTTTCAAATTGTTCATCCGATGTCAACATTAACCTGGACTGGTATAAATATATATTCTTCTTTATACTGCGTGCGTTTGTTTAGTCAGTGGAACCAGTGTACCAAATGTTTTGCATGGCTTGCACAGACGAACAAGTTCCCGAGAGAATGATTTGACGTAAATGAAAGGAACGGCACAGGGAGTGCTCTAAGCCTAAGAGACCAAACCTACCCGAGTGCTTTGCCGCGAGTAGGCAGCTTCAGTACGTTGCTTGAAGCTGCAGTGATGGGGAGGATCGCCTGCACGTGGATGTGGGGTGGAACGGGGTCCCTGTAGCAGAGCGAAGAACCACCCGCCCACTCTCACCAGCATCCTGCAGCTAAGGCACAGAAGGTCACGGTCTGAAAGTGAAAGGAGCGACAGCGCCGCATCAACATTGCATGCAAAAACTGTTTTTCCACGATGAAGCTGTACATATATCTATTTGCAAAGTCTCCATGTGGGAATGTTCTACCAGTCCAGCTCAAACAAGGGTTCATGTAGCAGGGGTCTGTCCTTTTGAGCCTGTGTGAATGTCATGTACATAGTAGCCTTTTGTTGCTGGGCTCTGCAGCTGGACGGCCCATCTGACCCAGTGTACCCATGTAGTAGATACAGATGGTGGCCTGAGGGAGTAGATGCAGAGCCAGGAAGCTGTATAGTTTAACTACCTTGTTGTGAACCACACTGTGGAAGACTGAGGGGCCAGGCCAGCCCTCTACAGTGGATTTGCATGCGAAGAAAAGATCTGGTTATTTTGTTTCGAAATTCCGAGTTGCTCCATCATGTGTGAGATTCTTGTGCATATGAGTGGGCACACTTAGAAACCATCACTAATCGTGTCTAGTGGGAAATGCCATGATTATGGCCCCTAATCTGAGCTTTAACCCTTGGGGGAAGCGTCATATTAGTGTTCAGTTTTGTTTATATTGTACCTACCTACCCATAATGCAAGGGTAACTGCCATGGCAACAGGAGGAGTCTGACAGTGCAATGAGCTCAGGGGATATAGTGTAGTGACATTCCAGCAGTCAACACTCACTGCTGTCGGCTTTGCACAAGCTGCTCTGGAAAGCTGCATTAACGATTTGTGGGCAGTGAACACCAGTCAGCCACTCCATCCATCCATCCATCCATCCATCCACCCACTTTTAACCTCTTATTCTGGGGTGTGTTTCCCAAATGCATCATTGTCACCATGCAACTCAATGGGTCCAAGTTGCAAACAAGAGCTTTTTTTGGGAGGGGGGGTCAAAAGTATATGTGAAATATTAGGAAATTTAAAAATATCTCTCAAAGGAATTTAGCAGCTATAGAAAGTATAAAAACCTTTAAACATTTTCAAAATGGAATTCCAACAACAAAAATCGAATGAATGATAATATGCATTCTAAGTAGATCAATTTAAAATATGCACAAAATCCAGAGAAGAACATACAGTAATGTTAAAATCAATCTTTTAATAAGCAGTTACTCTCTTGGATGTTCAATTTAGTGTCTGGATTACAAAAGAGGCTTGATGAATGTGAATATTCAGCATCCAAGCGTATGTATATATTTTTATTATGAATTTGTTTTTTTTTTTTAACAATTATTTGTGTGGCGCCATAGCACTAGGCTGCACTTACAAAACAACCTTTTCATGATTAGTGTCATAGCACTAGGCTGCACTTAGAAAACAACCTTTTCATGATTAGTGTCATGAAAAACATGAATGAAAAGAATCACATTATCTGATACTGTTTAGTTTTCATTTTCTTAGAAAATTAAAGGCTAATTTGGAAAATAAATATGACAGTGCTCTGAATATGCATTTCTGTAGGTTTTTCCATTTGACCTTATGTTCAGAGGTACTGTGATCATAAACAGGTCGCATGACAGCGGCCGGAAAGGGCGATTATAGCTGATTGGTCACCCTTATTTCAGGAAGCTGCATTTCTGCTCAACATTTTTTGAAATGTCTTTTTAAAAACAGAAATCACTCCCAAGCTATAATTTTAGGCTCCATATCAGCTTAGAGTGATATTCTGACAATGTTTTTCCTATTTAGTGTCTTTTTTGAATATCACTCTCTCAGAATCAGTTGACTGGTGAGAGAAATGAGTCAAGAAATGGCTTGAATGAATGAATCACTTCTTGAGTATGCCGTTACATGATCTCTTCTAATATGCCCAACTCCCCCCTCAGTTACTTTAAATACTTACAGTAACTGCAGCTGCAAGAATCAAATGTCAGTGGGCAGCCAGAGGCAGTGTGTTCCTGACCATAAAACAAACAAACGCTCATTCACACTGTTCTTGTCAACTGAAATGTTGAAAAAAAGTCAATCAGAAATATTTTTAATCCAGGGAAAATGACTCTACATTCCCCTGTTTAATAGAATACTAGATATAGGTCTACAATCCATACATCCATACAACCACTTTTCCTGGACAGGGGAACACCCAGGATGAGCTGCAGGTCCATTGCAATTGCACATTTTGTTCCAACTGTGCAAATGAAGACTTGTTGAATCACATATTAATGCAGGGAAACGTATATTACAATATGTATATAATATATGTTTCCCTGTAGTAACATGTATATTACACATATATTACTATAGGGCTACAATGAAAACATGCAGTTCTTGAAGCCCAAATCTCAGCTCAAAAACGGGTCCAGGCTACGTCACCAGATGGTATAATTTCTGAAATATCAAACAGCAATAATCACAGACACGCAATGCAGAACTTCAAAGCATCACCTGTATTGCATAAGTTTACATAAACAATTCAGGTAACAAATTGTAGCTGACGAACTTGCACAGATATTTTATTTAATGATAAATTACTTGGGACAGATAAACATTGGTCTACAAAAGAAACACCACCAAACATTTGACAATACATTAACTACAATGTTGTCATTTATCGCTGATGTAAAATCATTTTGAGATCACTTAAGTTACGTAAATGAACACTCCATAATAAATTCAAATCCAAAGCTTATTTCATACACAGAAGAGATCCTTTACATGATGTACCAATGTTACCAATCCTATATGGATTGATGATGTTTGGCAAAAAAAGTGCTAATTAGAATATGATAGCATGCTTAAAGCTCAAGCTCGGCACAAACATTTGTCAGCCCCACTGTTAAAATACAGAAGTTTGACTGAAAAAGAAAACTGCTCTCTAAAACTAAACTAAAACCTCAGGAAATCATGAAGTGCATTCTGTATTTTTAAGCCTAACAACATGACAGTAAAGTTGTCATGCCTTTAACTTTGGTTACTTACACCACAGAAAGCTGACAGGTCACATATCTTTCAAGATACAACACAACCAATCAACTTTCATAATCGGCTCCATCAAACACATCCACGTTTAATAACATCCAATCAGAAGTCATGGGACAACGGGGGGCAACTGTTAAGTATTTTTTTTGCACAGAATAATTGCAGTAGAACAAGGCAGCCGTAAAGAGCCTTGACATCAGGACTGCAGGACGTCACTGGGACTTACAGACCCATGGGCAGCAGATCCACCTTACCAGATGGTGGTGAACACCACAATGATTCCAGCTTTATACCACATGCCTCAGAACTACAGTGAAGCAGTCATTAAGGCCACAAGGTGATCTAAATCTCATGTATGATGATAATGGTGTCTCTCACTGCTTCTGGAAGGATAGTCTGTGTGTATGTACTATATTTATATACCATACACATACCTGTGCAGCTATCTTATTACAGGTAGAATGTAAACAATACATTCGTGCGTGCGTGTAACTACCAATGCAGTACCAAGATCTCAAGTTTGATATTAACGCTCAGTGACAAGTGCCTATTTTCTGTATTGGATACCATAGACTGTATTACAAACCCAATGATGTAACACACTGAGCTGCCAATGTCAGCTGAGATATTTTAAAAAAACAAAAACAAAAAAACAAGCTGATCACACAGAAGAATAAAGTGCCAGAAGGGGCATCTGGCTAAACAGCTATCCAAGTTTTACATTCGCTCCTACTAAGCCTATAACTAGCAGAGGTCACCTGCTTTCACCGCAATATAAATTATTTTCCAGACATCCGAGTAAGATGCCAGTATAAAAACAGCACCATATGTTGATGTTGCAATGTTTTTAGAATTCCTGCCTGAGAAGACAAAGCTGTTTGTCAATTTCACCACAATTCCAGTGAGACCAGGACAACCCTACATAGGTATTCAAATTTCATGTTATAATGCGATACGTTAAGTTCAAATTACCATTACGCAGCATTAAAACAATGACAATTCATGATTATAAAAATTGCTTTACAAATCACAATCATACTTAGTATTACAATCCATAGTTAAATTAAAATTTGACCTTATTAAAAGAAGCACTTTAAATCAGATTTTGAAAATAACTGCCATGATCTTTTCCAAACTTAACATAGGAATACTCCTTGCAGACAGGAACTGTAATTGTGTAAAGATAAGGCAAACAAACCCCCCCCACCCTACTCACTGAAAAACAAGCGTGAAGAACATGGAGGCTTCCTATGACTTGTAATAATGTAAGCTACCTTTCACAAAAAGCATACATTAAGTCTGCTTTGGACAATCACATGTGCAACTCATGTATGGCTCTCACCTGACGGCAAATTCAATTAAAACACTAAATCAATGTCACAGATTGAATGAATAATTTAATGGATTGTGTAAAAATTAGCTTTGTTTCCCCCCCCCCCCCCCCATCCATCCATCCCAGAGAGCTCAAGATCCCAGGGAAGGAGCGACATCCCTCTACTCTAAACACAAGTGATTATTGGTTTGACAATCTGAAGTTGGTGATCACGGTCAGGCCTCATTCCACTCTCAGCTCATCTGCTCCAGGTAGACAGACAGCAGAGGATTTGGGGGGGAGAATTCCTCCTGTTTGTTCACTACCTTCGTTTGACGATCACCATTGTGGTTGATACCTAAATTGTACAACAAACACAGGGTGGAATTGGGGATTTTGTTAGAGATTTGGCGATGTGTTAGAGACAGCATTTCCTCAAAAGTGCACATCCAGCTCACAAAATAAGGCATTACTACAAACCTTTCTGATGGTGTGACCACTGATAGCCATGACATATTAGCCAGATACTTCCAAATGTGACCAAGGCATTCTCCAATTGGATTGGAGTCCTTCCAATACAGGCCAGTGTTTATACATCTCCTGGTCCTACCGCAGTGGCATGATCCAGCCTGCTCTATAAGTCACCAAGTACTTAACTAGTCCCAGTTTGGGGGAGAATAGGAGGAACAATAATTACTCCCAAGAATACCTATGGTTGGACTATTACTTAAAACAACTGAGTGATACCAAATGAAGCCATGTGCCTTGCCTGGAAAGCAGTCAGTTCTTTTAAAAATTCCAAAAAGTCAGACGGCACACGGTCATGTTATAGAACTTACTTGCTGACACAAGGTCCATGTACTGGCAGACAGCGTGAAGCAGCAGTCTCTCATAGCTTGGGAAAAAAAAAAACAAAACAGTACTGTTAGAAAGGAAATGACTCCAATTAGGGGCAATCGCTGACTTACGACTAAGAATTCTGTCAGAATGCAGCTATGTCAGAATAGGATAGTTGCACTGACTTTCAGGTGTGAGAATGAGCCTGGGATGGTCGCACTGCCATACAATACTGTACTTTCCTACTGCGACTATCATACAGTGTTCAGCACTCACTAGTTAGCATAGTGCTGCCGGGCATACGGCCATCCAAAAGTGATCCTTAGAATCCATTTGCTTATGTTTGAGTTGTCGCAAGTCGCACAGTTGGGGGCAGTCTGTATCCCTATGATCCAATAGTATGACAATGATCTTTACAGGCGAAAGAGTACTAAACTACAGACAATGGCATGTAAACACACCTGCTGCCCAGTTTCGTGGTGTAAACAGAGTGAGGGTGAGCCACAAAAAAACGCAGCAGATCATCTTCCAGCACCTCCAGCATCCCCTTTGTAGACCAAAGAAATGTTATAATTCTGGAGGAAGCATCATTTCTGTAAAGCGAACGCAGTGCTGGCCGCACCATGCCGGCTGCACCGTGCCTCACGAGCGCAGAGCGGCACTGACCACGGGGACGTGTCGCCTCCTGAGGGCGGCGCGGAGCCTCCGGTCGATGCGCTGGAAGTAGCCCTGAGCCGTGTAAGCCGGGTTCACTAAGATTCAGCCAACAGACAGGGATTACTTCATGGAAGACGTGCTCACTCTGGCCGACTCACAGCAAACCATTGGAAACTGGCTTCATGTACCTGACAAGTCCTCTAATGAGGACAGCAGGCCTCACTTATGCAACCCATCGGAAAGTCATTGACATCACAGCTTACATTCCCGCTGATCCTTGGGCTGCTCCGAAAGACTGCCCCTCTCGGGCTTCTCCTCCAGCAGAGCCAGCAGCCTGTCCTGCTCTTCTCCGGAACGATTCAGAAAATCATTCCACGACTGTGAGATGAGATGGAAATAACGCCAGGTTAGGGCTGGGCGATATAAACAGAATACTGACTTATCGGTAAGAAAATTAGAAGCTTCGATGAATTGCCAATAAGGAGCATTGCTAGATAGCACACTTCAGCCTATCACATCACAGAAACAAACAAAATTCCAACCAATCATATGGTAGTCTTCAGAACAGACAACCTATGCCTAAATGCACAGCAAGGTTGGCGAAGCTAACTGACCCCCCGAATGCCACTGTTCTGGTAACATCATAGAAGAGATGGATGCTCCATCTGAGGGAGCCTCAGGTGTCGCTGAAGGCGACAGCTCAGCAGCGACGTTAATGATAAAGGATAAGTGATGTAAAAAGACGCAGCAGTGCTGGCCCATTTTGCAGTCTGACACATAACAGACTTTTATAGTGTACTGTAAACTCCTTAAAACTACTTAAAACTTGTGCCAACTACAACTGGAACAAGTCATCCCTGCTGGTGTTTTCTAGTGCTACGCCCTATGACAAAAAGTTTATTTTTATATGATTTATTTATTAGAATCAGATTTCATTTTACAGTCCTTTTCATTTCACTTCTTGCATGCTGCATGTTCTCAGTCTGCAAAAGGTTAATTCTAAGGGGACTTCAAACAAAAATATACCATTTAACTAAATAAATGATCACTTGAATTATGTTGTGATGACTATATTGACTGATATGGCAAAATATTTTATCATGATAGTTTTTTTTTTTTTTTTTTTTTTAATTGCACTCAGCCCTAAATCAGGTAATTCAGCTAGAAAGAAAGGCGTCTACATAGTGGAAGGAGGTGCCCACCTGGATGTAAGTGCTATTGGTACAGGCCTCTGTGAATATGGAAGGGGGTGCGGGCTCTCTGCTCGTGTCCACCTCGTCTTTGGAGCACTCATCTCTCTCGAGCAAGTTAGCCAGATATCGAGCTGTTTTGTTGCAGAAAAGACAAAAATAACAGTCAAATTAATCAGGCACAAGACCTAAGGTCACCAATACGGTGACTACAAAAGAAGGCATCAAAAAAAGTACCATCCATCCAACCAAGTGTCCACGACAGGGTTGTAGTGGTCTGGAACCCATCCCAAACAATACAGGGCACAAGGCACACCCTAAATGGGATACCAGTCCATCACCGGGCATGTAAACTCACACACACACTGACCATTTAGAGATGCACATATACACCCACACATATATACATTTAAAAAAACCACCGTTTGGCAACATTTCCAGCAAAATCAGGACACTTCAGGCAATGGGAGCTTACAGTTCTCTTGCCGCTGTAAGCTCTTCTTGCCCTTGGCCCGTGGGGTGAGGTCGGAGTTGCGGATGGCCTGATTGATGAAGAACTGCTTCTTCTTGGCCGGTGACACCCGTTTGGATGGCGAGCTTGGCACGGAGGCGCCGGGACCTGCTACCAGGCTGAGGGACATCGCGGCGTCAGGCGCACCGTGACGTCACCCGAAGGTTATCGTCATTCTCCACGCTAACTTCCATTTCATAAACAAAGTGCTCTGGTTTACATTTAGTGTCACTGGACTACCGAAAGCTTCCACTTAAATCCTGTATCCCCAATAAAGTGTCGAACGTGGCAAAAGCTGCGCATGAGCAAAGGAAACTGGGTTATTTGGCAACTGCGGTGATACACAGAATATAAAAATCAGCGATTATAATGCAACATGAGCCGTTTCCTGACTCTCGGCGCCGGGGAGACACCTCAGGCCCCCGGTGAACACTGTCCCCCGGCATAATGCTCGCTTTATTGCATCGTTATATTTTAAGCTAAGGGCTGAAACCTCTTATCAGTTAGACTTCAGTACAAAATGTCGGCCCTGCGAGGGAGGCGTCCTGCTCGGCTGGCCGCTTAGCCGCCCCCGAAGCCCTCCGGAGACGCGCACTCCTGTGCGCCATAAAAAAAAAAACAATTAAAACACCAAGTGATGAGCTGGCCGGCTAGTGCCAGTAATTAAAAGTAGAAATGGGAGTAGAAATCCGAACCTAATCGGCCAGATAGCCCGCTACATCAGCGCCAGCCTGCGAGCTGAAACAGCTGCTGACAGGCTCGGCTATCCCATTTCACGGCGTTTCCACCCCGCTGCCCTCATTACTCTGCCCGCCTATATTAATGCATTTTTAAAGAGAAGCGAGCCGCTAATGCGTGGAGTAGCCAAGGGGACTTTAAACATCTATTTAACTCGCCTAAAATGGCGCCCTTTAGTAAACATCTCTAACTAGGTAACCACATCAGGCGGCCAGCTAAGGCGATAACGGAGGGGTTTACGGGGCTGACGCCGCAATGCACACAGCCTGCGAAACGCATTTAGCCACATTCGGGCGCCCGTATCAGCTGGTTCCCTGGTGCCGCTTCCTTAGCTAGCAGGGTAAGGGAGCCGGCAGCCTAGTTACGTGTATGTTAGCTGCTTAAGCTGATGATGGTGATGATGCCGCATGTGTCGTTTCCCTTACAGGTCCCAAGAAATCTTTATTCACAAGAATGTCACTTACATGTAATCCCGTCCTTCATTGTTGTTACTGGCGGGAGGAGCGTTGGTCAACACAACCATATTATTACAGCGAGCTTGGTAACAGTGAGCCTGCAAAGCAAACACGTCTAAAATAATAATAATAATGAGAAAAAAAGAAGTAAATCTGTCAAGACAGACAGAAAGCAAGCAAGCAAGCAATGCTACGGTCTACGATTGCAAGTGCAAGGCCACTGGCCGAACCCGCCCACCGGGAGCAGACGGAGTGCGGAAGCCGGAGGGAGAGCGCGCCCGTGCGGGGGCGGCCGGGCGGCCCCGCGCCTGATATGACGCGTGATAAAACAGTACGTGCATATGATTGGCTAGGAAGCGACAGGCCGCTGGTCAAGGTTTATTGGGTATATTGTTCATTTGAATTTAGGCAAAACACACATAACAAAATAACAGTAATAAGGAATATTAGTTGTAGAAATAAAATACTAACAAAAGAAATGATCACATCCAAAGCATGACAGCTTCGAGCTGGACGTGGAGACTATTTAAAACTAAAACCAACCAACAAGTAGGTTGCTACACTAGAGGCTAGAGTTAGTGAACGGACGTACACCCGACATAAAATTGTGAAATAATCTCTTCCCACTAATACATTATATGATCCAAGCACTCCTCGCACAGTTTTGTTGCATTGCCTAAAGAAATGTCATATTCATTTCATTGAGCGCTAGTGAACGAGATATCAGTTCCACAATTTTCTTTGCACATTAGTAGCAGCAATAACTGCTGTAATAGCTGCCAATAACGTAATGATTTGTAATACATCGATGGTAGTTATTATATTATTGGCTACGGCCCTAGCCAATAATGTAAAAACTTATTACACTATGCAGAAAAAGTTATGTTTTTGAATTAAAAAGTGATTACACTACTGATATATTACATTATCGACATGTATTACATTGAGAATGGAAAATTACGTTATTTTATTGTATATATTATTGACTGCTAAACACATAAAGACATTCTTACGGTAAGTGTGCAAAGGGGCATTGTTTTCGTAACAAGCGATCTCTTTCACAATGAAATGTAGGTTTAAATGTATTTGGGTGTGGGAAGATAGCCTCGCATTGTTTTCTTTGTGGGGTGGTGATATGCAAATCACAGTTCAGTAAAGGTTATGGTGACTTCAGTCGAAGGACTTCTGATGTAGTACAAATGTTTAAGTAGATGATATATAGTAAGTAAAAAATCATTCACTTACTTCGTGTTAAATAGCACAGGGCAGCTGTTCAGGATTCAAACCCGAAAGCCGCCACTTCATGTCCTGCACAGGCTGACCTACTGTGCCCCTGAGAACTCTCTTCTTTAAAATGTCTTTAAAATGGGTACAGTTCCAAGTAACTTGGCAAGTAAGTTGGCAAATTGAAGCCAGCCTTTGGACAGGGCCTCGCAGCCCAAGGTTAATGCGATGGGGTGGCACTTACCGTTGAAAGGCGGCCACCCAAAATGAGCACAGGCTCACCAGTTACACCACAAAGAGAGAACATTGACAAGTACCTCTGGATTAACACACCCAGGCACACTCAGCAACAATTCACAATATCCGTCAACCTATTATAGCAACTGCCAGGACGAGGCATAAGAGAGAGGCTGCATTCACCTAGAGACATGCTGGGAGGGCAACATTTAATGTCTGACTCAAAAGCAGATTCTTAAGAAACCAACAGTTATCCAACTGGTTATTCATGTATTGTTACCTACCATTAATATTCTTCGAAATATTTGTATGGTTGTATAGTTAACAGCTTAAGAGTAAACCATATCAACAATCAACACTACCAAGACAACCAAGAACTGCTTTAATTACAGCCTTTTTGGAGCAGAAAGTATAATAGTATTTAAGAGTAGTTATAGAATAAGCAAGTTTTGCTTTATTAATTTGTATGTATGTAGATACTTAGGTCTCTGTCACAGTGTAATAAGGTTTTCAGACTTTGGTCGTTTCCATGCATGTAAAGTTGAAAGTAAACAGTCAACGCCTGTCTGCTGGGATAATGCTGAATGAGTCAGAGCTTAGAGAGCACGACATGTCACACCTAAACAAAACGTCCCAAAACCTAGCTCTCGAAAACTACACTGTGCTCAGCCATCATAGTCAAACTCACCTCCTCTGGGTACATTCACAGTCATTAAGAGAATAACTTTAAAGCTTGCATGTTGGGTTTTGAAATCCTATTAAAAATATCTACTTACTGATTAACAGGAGAAAAGTCTCCTTGCCAAGATAATGCTTATCTGCTATGGTCTTCAAGCTGTCAAGCATTTGTGCTATTTGTTTGAAACTAACTTAGCCAGAGTGGTGGCATGTTTCTGTTTGATCTGTGTCATATTTGACCAGGGAACAGCTCAGTTGTTTGTGACTCATTCTGATAACAGCGCCTGGCCTGAGCAGCCACAAGCAGCCTGTAACCCTGAGCATGTCCAAGAGGCATAAAATGTCTGCCTCTTGAATACACCATGTAAGAAAAATGCCCAAACTATCAAGCTTACTTACTGCCCCACTGTGAGACACAAGGATACATTTTATATGTGCTGTACTACTCTACCTTGTCGTACTACACTACCTTCCTGTATTGCTCTACTTTCCTGTACTACTCTACCTTCCTGTTTTACCTATTCCGGGATAAAAATATCAAGTAAATAAAGAAATATTCCTGCTAACAACAATCCATTTGACTTACATACAGACCATTAAGGTCTGTATTCCTCCTCATGAAATATTTATTGATTTGTTAAATAATTTGAATGACATTCAAATCACAAGGAGAATTTCCGCACATTTACTGTGTGTTACCTTGAGCCTACAGGTATGAGCTTATGAGATGGTGCTATGCTGCAGTGGCTAGCACTGTCGTGTCACACCTGTGGCACCTGGGTGCAAGTTTCTGCCCTAGATCCACACGTGTTGAGTTTACATGTTTCCTCTGTCATCGTTGTCCAGACCCCCCCCCCCCCCCCCCCCCCCGTGATCCCAAAACACATAAAAGTGAAAATAAGTTGCCTGAGTGTGCGTGCCCTGCAATGAGCTTGTGCCCTATCCAGGGTCATTCCCTGTTTTGTATCCATGACATCCAGGATAGACTCCAGACCCCCACAACCCCATGTAGGACAAGCAGGTACAGAAAATGGATGGATGGGTGGATGGATGGAGTATATGGTTATGCTCATGATTTCTTTGAAAGTGCAAAATCCTACAACAGGCAAGTTAGGAGTACCCTACAAAATCTTAAAATCCTGTTCAAGTTTTAATATTAAATATGAGCTGAATACATTCTAATAAGGACACCCTATGCAATATACCTTTAATATTATATATAATATAATAAATAAATGAATAAACAAAAACACAAAAACAGGAATGGCCATTGGAAGCAGCATGAACACCGTTACATTAAAGTGAATTAAAAAAAAAAAGTCTAAAGGCATACATACAGGTATTGCAAAATTCATAGTCATACAGCACTGTGGAGAATGAACAAGGCACCAATCTCCACCTCTGAGATCCCTGAGGAACGGCAAAACCTGCGGTACGGATCCCAGCTGTGCACCCCAGCACACTCAGGACTACACACCTGCCCCATGCAGCTCACAGCGTGCTTTCCTGTGTATCCACCAAGAACAGTTCTGGGGGGTGCAGGTTGTTGGACATTACTCTGTCCACCAAAGACTCTCCACCAGACTGACCCCTCCCACCATCCAGGGACCTGACGTCAAGTGGTTTGCTTGGGTCAGCTGCTTGGCCAGGGCAAGCAGTCTCCGATTCCTTAATCACCTTCACCTCCCTGAGCTGGTCATCGTCAGATTGGTCCTTCGCAAAATTGACAAATACCTTGGGGGGAGAAAAAAAACATGCACGCTTTGACTTTCGCTCATTTGCACCTTAGGGGTTCAGGCAAAAGTCCTCCCATGCACCTGAGAAGCCTCCTACCTGATCCAAAGTTGTCTGAGACACGGAGTAGTCTTCGACAGCCAGCTCTTTGCTGTTATTTGAGAGAATGCCGAAGACGTGGGACAGGGAGCCGCCCTGTGACGGCAGGTGGTACTGCAGCACATTCTGGTGTCGTTCCTTCAGCTCAACGCCAGGGAAGGAAGACTTGATAAAGGAGTGGACAGGGCAGGGCTCTTTGGAAGGCTCTGAAAGCCGCAGGATGATGGTGTAGCCATCCCCAAACCTACAAGTTCATAATACCTTTAGTCCTTTATTAGTGAAATGCACGTAGGAGTGAGCAAGCTTGGCAGTGAAGGGCAACCACCTGCAGTGGCACCCACGGAGCTGGGACATGGCTATTCTGTGACCTTTGGATCACAGGCACAGAAGCTTTTCCCACTGAGCCATTCATGGTCCCCCTTCAGTTCCTGTATTGAATTTACTACCAGTCGTGGTAAGACACTTTTATATCCTCAAACAGGAACAGACTCACCTGTAGTTATTAAACTATTTTCAAATGGCTCTCAGGGAAAATGGCCTCGGCCAGTTTTCACAGTACCTATTCTTCAGGTGCTGCACGGAGCCCAGGCACTGGAACCTGCCGTTCACCATGATGGCGATTCGGGTGCAGAGGGCTTCACACTCCTCCATGCTGTGGCAGCACACAGAGATCATGGCACAAAATCAAAAGCCCCAAATAGCTGCAAGAATTATATTGTATTAGAATGTAATAGTAAGATTCACTAATAAGTGACAGTGTGCAAACAGCACCCCCTACCTGTGCGAGGTGAGAATAACAGACCGGCCCTCCCTGATGACGCTCAGAATGCAGTTCCACAGAAAACGCTTGGCCTTTGGGTCCATGCCTGTTGTAGGTTCATCCTGCCAGATCACAGGGATACAGAAGGTGGGCAGGAGTGGGCTGTACCCGCCGGGAGCCCGTAACGCTGCCCGTCATGCACTCACCAGGAATATAACGGGGGGTGCACCGATGAGAGCGATGGCGGTAGAGAGTTTGCGCTTGTTGCCCCCACTGTATCCTCCCGCTTTACGGTCAGAATACAGGGTCAGTCCGAGCTTCTCTACTCCCCACTGGGCTACCTGGGGTGGAGACCGTGCTGTCAGTGGACAACTGGGTCAGGCAAACACGCGTTAATACCCAGCACTGGTCTTTACACCAGTCCTAGCTACTTTTAGAAACTAGTACGGCCGCTCCCCGGGTTACGATATTTTGACTTTACAATGGGTCTTCCCATCGTATGTAATTCAATGAATTACATGAGATATTCAACACTTTACAAACAGGCTTTGTGTTTTGATTTTGCCCAACTGTAGACTAGGCTATGATGTTTGTTAGGTTAGCTGCACTGAATTAAAATGCATTTTCACCTTCCAATGTTTTTGCCTTAAGAACGTAACCCTGTTGTAACCTGGGGAGCAGCTGTACTTGGGTACCAAAAATGAAGAGGCTATGAATTAGAATATGAAACAAACAGTATGTATTAAAATGAAAACAGGGAGAGCAGAAACTGCACTGGAGAGGGTACCTTAGCCACACTGTCCTCCGGGACCCCACGAAGGCGGGCATAGAATTCCAAGTGCTCCCGACCCGTCAGAAGGTCACTGATGGCGTCAAACTGTGGGCAGTAGCCCATGAGCTGGTGAACTTGCTGCAGCTCAGTTAGCACACTGTCCCAAAGTGAAAAGAAATAAGTCACCAGCTTTGTGCATCTATAATGACAGACCAAAGCCCATTGTCACAAGTCACATCAAGTCAAGTCACGTCACATCAAGACAATTACATCAAGATAAGTCACGTCGTCACATCAAGACAAGTCTCGTCAAGACAAGTCACGTCAAGACAAGTCACGTCAAGACAAGTCACGTCAAGACAAGTCACGTCAAGACAGTGGGGGTTTATTGTTACACCAACCAGATCCAGTACACTGCATATGGTGATACAAAACATTCCCTGGACCGTGGTGCTACATACATACATAAAGTGCATGGATAGACAGGACAAGTGCAAGGGGAGGCACATTAACAACAAGTGAACAAAGATGAATTATTATAGATTACATACTGTATTAAATTATTATAATATATAAATGCATGCAACCTACTATATTTAGACACATACTTGCTCAGAGACTGAATACACGTACCTGTGGCCACTAAGGAAAGCCTCTCCATAGGTGACACAGGTGTCTCCTGTCAGCATGCGGAATGTTGACGTCTTCCCAGCACCGTTAACCCCCAGCAGCCCGAAACACTGGCCAGAAAAAAGTAAATGGTGCCCCTTTCAGGAAGTCACCTCGTGTGGACATGCTTTGCTCCTAAGATCTCCCTGCTATCACAGGGGCCCCATAAAGAGTAACACCTATTTTCTCCGGAAGCCGGCAGACATACTGCCTGCGATGAACATTAGTGGCTCGCTTGATTCTGCCCACACTTCCAGGCCACGGCCCAGCTGCCTAAAGCACTTTTTCTCTAGGACTGCTAATATACTCCCATCGGGTTGGTTTTGTGCACTCCTGGGGGTAGGCGTGGGCGAGGACACTGGCTAATTTAACAGTCTGTTCATTTTCCCTGCCTCATTTCCTAGGCTTGTTAAAGACGGGGACGGCCGTGACTCACCTCCCCGGGAGGAATCCCCAGGCAAAGGCGATCCACCGCAGGCTTCCTGCCCACCTTGTACACCTGCACCCAGAAGACCACAGTCACCCCCCAGTCAGCATTTACGGTCACAAAGCATTTAGCCACCTGACATTCCTTTTATGTCCTTCACCTTACTCACCTTACTCAGATCATTCAGGACCAATATATCCCTCCTTGCCTTCCCAGACTTCACCCTCTCCCTCTCCTTTGCTACATCCTGGTCCTCCGGACCCAGAGGTGGCAGAGCAGAGTCAGACAGGGACCTAGGCACAAGGTGAATGACAACAAGTGGCTGTGGATTCAAAGGGCTTCGTTTCTGCATTGTACAGAATATAGCATCCGCAGGCTCTATCTGTTACCGGAGCTCAAGGCGTTTCCAGGTCATGAAGAACTTGTATTGCAGCAGTAGCGTAAAGAGGAAGAAGACCAAGCCCTCCACTGCCATGGCAAATAGGTTCTTCCCCACAAAATCCCAAGAAAGGGGATCCAGGGTTTGCTTGGTGCCTGTCAACATCGAGAGGCAAGAACATCACAGCATTTGTACTTCAGACCCAGGGGAACTCATGTTACGTATTGGGAAGTGTGGGATGGATTCATGTTTAAGTTACACTAGGATTGCAAAAAAATAATTATTTTGATAATCGATTAATCATGTGATCAAGCAATCCATTAGCTGGGCCAAAACACAGGCCAGTGTTACTATGTTTTGTAACTCGAAGCGGTATTCCTTACATGCATTCTTTGCATAATTTCCTGAAGAATTATGCGGAGCATTGTAAAATCGAGATAGCAGAGATGCTTTTGTCCAAAGCAATGTGCAACTTGCTTAGTATTGCTTAAGCTCAGTTGTAATTTAATCAAGCATAAAAAGTACTGGCAACCTTATTACCAGATCACGGAAATTACATATAAGAGTAATATGCTAAATGAAAGATATTAGTATTTTAGCAAACCTGCACAGGATAAATAATTATAAAATACAAGTAATATTACCATTTTACATCTGTATGGTATACTTTTGATTCCACATTATGATCAGTACCCCTCCTCTGTCCATATTTCAGATTTTCCACAATTAATTATGTCAGCTGACACCTGAAAGCAAGCCTGTGATGCTCTCCTGTGCTGCTGCTAGTGTACCATACCCAGACGCTGGAAAGCATCCACCAAGGCTTGGTTCTTCGCCATGTCGATGAGTCCCCGGCCCAGACAGAAGTGTGGGAAGATCAGAAATACCTTCTTCAGGATCTTATTTATGTCATTCAGGTACTACAAAGGACAATGACCATAACACAGTCAAGGTCAAGTTCATAAACACTCTTCACTGAAGTTCCTAAATTTAACCCAGGCAAAATCAAAGTGAAATATGAACAGTACAATCAAACATACAATGATCATACGTATTAATTGTCACTGGCAGATTAGTAGATTAGGTTGGACCTCAAACAAATACTAGTTTGGGATTTCCCAAACGTACCAGCAGATAAAAAAAGATATAATCCGCATCTCTATCAGCACACTGTTTTTCTTTTTGTGTTTTAATAAATATTTTCTATTTTCACCTTCTTTTATAAAATCAGCACTTATCAGTAAAATCAGTAAAATCAGTAAACGATTAGGGCTGGGAATCGATAAAAAAAAATAAAAAAAACAGTCTTGGTGATTATTCACATGTAATTAATTACTTATAACCATAAATATTTATGCATTGAATCCCCATATTAAAGCAGATTTACCACAAAGGAGAGTACATGGGTCATTGTCACAATCTCATTACCGTAATATCTTAATTTTCTCAAATTTTTAAAAAATAAGTTTGAAGACAGACTCAAATTATACAACTTCATTGCCATAACTGTCAGTTTAGCCTCTGGGGTAGTTTGTCAGTTTTAAGTTACCATTTATTATTTATGACAAAACTAACAAAATTCTGCAAAGATATACATTTTATCATACAAATTGATTATTGTCGGTTGCATGCAAGAAAGATTAAAAAAAATTGCCTGTAGTGTGATTTTTGTGTGATTTTTTTACTACCCATTTGAGGAAGTTGGTACCTGTCAGCTGCTTATGAAGCCCCATAAGCTAACCAAGCCCAGAAGGCCGTCTGCTTCAACCTGACAGCGCCCTCTTTACCGCTGCTGTCCATCACTGGGTTCGGAGATTGCACCAGCAACAGGTACCAATAACCTTACGGTCACAGCTCTGCACAGCCACCTTGGCGAAGGTGTCCCGGAACATGGCCCGTCCAGGCTCCATGTCTCCTGACTCCCTCAGGATGCAAGAGAAGTTCTGCTGGAGGTGTGAACTGATCTGCAACATACTGGCACCCAACTAGAGACCTGCACTCCCGCGCGAGTACATTTAAAATAAAAATTTACAGGCGCAAGGTCGGAAGCTAATTCTCGCGTGGTTCATACATATTTATTTTCCATTTCTTTTTTATATATACACTCAAAAGGGAAGCAAGAGAAACAAATAGAGTAGCGGGAAGAAGCGGTAAAAATAAAACTACTTAAATGTTTACCTGCGGGATTTTGGGGGGGGGAGCGGGACAAAACTAGAATACTGCGGGAGAAAATAATATATATTTTTGCGGGAGCGGGACAAAATCTTGCGGGAGCGGGCAGGAACGGGACTGAAAAATCCGTCCCGCGCAGGTCTCTACACCAAACCTGGGGGCTATAAGTAGACCCACCCCTGCCTGGCACCTCTCACCCGGGGAAACCCAGTGGAATAGAGTCCCACCCCTCTCCAGGAGTTTGGTCCCAACATTTTTTTTTTTATATTCTCAAGTTTGTGAGAATGACCCATATTGTAATATTTGTAAGGGTTTAACTTAAACTTGTGTTGTACAGACGGTTCATTTTCAACAAAAATACTGCTTGCAAGCAAGTACAAGCTGAATTTCAATACTTTCAAAAAGGCTCAATGAACAGATGTCAAAAACAAGAGAGGGTATTGTATTAAAATATAATAAAAAAAATACCTGATCTGTGAAAAGCTCCAGAACAAAAGTGGCCACGCTGCCGTTGATGCCAATGAACAGGTTGACAGATGTGAGGAGCACATAGGCAGTGCTGGGGATGGCGAAGATGAAGGAGGCGGGATACATGAGGGGTGTGATGGACCATCTGGGGCAGAAACGCAGAGAAAACATCACTGTAGAGTGAAACGAGGGAATGACGTGTATAATCTACACCGGGAGATGTATCCATTGTGGTGACTGGGCAGATATAATACCAGGCAAAAGTACGCCAAGCCACCTACAAGGGAGAGTGATAGAGTGTTGCATCACATGACCTGGCCACCTGACCTAAAGGATATAAATGATTTTGGAGGGGTTTGACCAGAGAGCGAAGGAAAAGTGGCCAATGAGCGGTCAGCAAGTGTGTGGGAACTCATTCAGGACAGCTGGAAAAGAATAAGAAAAGTTACAAACGAGAGGAGACTGTCCGGCCCATCAGGCTTGGAGGAAATTAAAATGAATAATTTTAAGTTGGCGAGATATTTGAGTCAATTTAGGGTTTTAGCGTGCGCTACCCCTTTGGGTAGACTATTCCAAACGCCAGTTACATGCAGTTACATACAGGTTTGGTCAGTGCATAATTCCATTTATGCTATCTTATAGCTTTATCCTAAAATGGTAATTGTGTCCAAGCTTTCACTGGTAGGAATTGGGGGTGTAAGAAAAAATCGATACACTTCAGTATCACGATATTTCATTTTGCGATACTGTATCGATTTTCAAAAACACAACATAGATTAAAAAGAAAATAGTTTACATGTATTTGCGGTTGACAGTGGTTCGCTTTGTGTTGTGTTTAACCTCCAGGCCCTAGATGGCTGTGCTCAGTACGACACACCAATTGCACTCCGCTCCTAACTTTAGCAAAGTCTAGTCGCTAGCAACATTCACAGCCATTAGACCGGCTCCTGCTGCATACCAAGCTGAAGTGAAGAATCATTTTGGCTTTCATTGTTAAAAAAACGTTACAGTGACTATTTCCTTTAATTCTTTAAGATTAAAAAATAAGAAATTAAAAAGTGACTCAATTTACAGAATTGAGCAGAATTGAGCAGAATTGAGCAGAAATCTTGCCAAACCGTTTAAAAAATATTTTAGAAACACCCCCAGAAACCTTGAATGGTCTACTTTTCAAATATATATAGGAAGAAAAGAAATATGCATTTAGAGCTTTGCAAGGAGAATAATAAGTATAAGAGTGACTGACTGGAGCAGGGGTGGGCAATCTCATCCAGAAAGGGTCGCTGTGTGTGCGGGTTTTCGCTGCAACTCCCTAATTAGGTTAAAAAGGCGATTCCCTGGGCATTATGGCAGTGCAGTCCAGACGCCCCCCCCCCCACACACACACACACAACTTGCCCATAGCGTAAATGACACATATGTGTAGGTCCTGTCAGCTGTGGCCGCTCTTACCCATAGAGTAGGAGCAGCAGGATCAGAGCAGGCAGATTCCTTTCAGATACATATGCCTGCTGCTGGAAGCAAATAAAAATGATGACCACCATGGCAGCCGGCACGGCATAATTCATCTACAGCCAAGACGAAAGGAGAACAGAGCAATGATTAAAATGACCAAATATAGAAACATGGCATAAACTTCAAAGAGCATCTACAGGGGGTAGGCGAGTGACGGGGTAACTGACCATATCCCAGGTGAAGTTGGCCAGCCAGTACAGCACAGGCTTGACCCCGCAGACAAACTGAAGATGCTTGGCCTTGCAGACCCTCTCCTCAATGAGGAACAGGACAAAGCTGGCCGGCACAAAGGACATGGCAAACATCACGCAGATGGACACCAGCACGTCCACTGAAGTGGTCATCCTGATTGGTGGGGCAAAGAGGTGACAAGTCATGATACAGGCATTGCCCATATTTCAGAACACGAAGGAGTCTTCCAAAGAGCTTCTGAAGGGTCTTACTCACATGGCTACCTGAGCGAGTTGCTCTTTGGTGAGGTTGAGTGGGTGGTTGTAGGCTGTTATGCCATATCTGCTCCGCTCAGCTCCTGCTGGAAGGCTGGCACGGAGAAGCCCATTGTTCACAACATTCACAAAGGACACCATGGCGTGCCAGCCCTTGTTGTTGAACCACACCTGGACGAGGGAAATAAGTTCACAATCAGCACTAAAAATAGGCAAGGCTGTTTATGAAAGCAAACTGATGTTCACCTCTTACTCACTTTCACGTGATTTTGATTGTTCAGTCCATCGAGGAACCCAGGCATTCTATCTAGCAGTCGATCCACTGAGCTGTTCTGTGAGTGAGGTAGGATAGGAATAGCAATCAAGCACAGAATTCATGATGAACTGATATACAAAGACTACGTAATTCTTTGGATAGTTAAATGGGGTAGGCTTGCTTGAACCTGTTCTATTCTGTAGCGGCTCCTTATTACCAAGACAGATTCCTCCAAGTGTCGGATTTGAGACGTAGGCTGGGATTGGCTGCTACCTAGAGAGAGCCCACCATATCTGCAACATAGACAAGCCAATGCACCTTTTAATAACGTTAATCTTCTGGCAGAGGTTATAACTCTTTATGGAGTTATATAGCACAAATCCAGAGAAATAATCTCTCCTAATCCACTTTTTCAGTTTACCTGAACTCATTGACCCATTTTTTGGTCTTCAAGCTGTGTTGAAAAGAGAAAGAAATGGAGAAGGGTGAATTTTATGCACAGCAAATCTTTTGGAAAAAGTTGCCACGATGAGCTCAGACCTCTTACGCAGAATCTGCGGGTACGTCTTGACAAGGTAGTCAGAGATATTACGCCCAGTCATGTTCTGCAGGATATCTCCAGTGGGCCTCTTCACCTATGGAGTACATATGGTGATTGATGTCAACAACAGTTTATAAGTCTTTCTCTGGGAAGCCCAATTAACTGGGAATTATTAAAATTATTGGGAAGGACTCAGAGTATCGATCTACATGAGGTGCTATTAAAACACACACCCCAAGCAGACTGAGCCAAATGCACCATGTGAGCATATGGCAGGGAAAGGAGGGGTCTGAAGCCACAGTGTCACCTGTGGGGGGGGCTGGCCCCCAGCGCCATCAGGGCACTCAGCCAGCATTCTGCGGATCTCGCTGGTGCTGCACTGGCACTCCAGTGCGGGCTGGTCACTGCTCCAGTTCCCAGACTCAAAGAACTTCCATGTTGAGTAGGGTGGCTGAGGCATCCTGAACATCGTCCCCCAGTCCTCTGTGCAGGGGCTGTCCCTGCAGTCAGCACAGGGGACAGAGTGACACCAAGGCTGAGGACAATCACGCTGCTCCCCGAGAAGACCAGCATTTAGATGAGAGGCCCCACACAGGATATTTTGGCTCCTCTCCCTGTTCCTGAATGGATCTTACACATAACGAAATGGAGAAGCAGCAGCTTACCCGTCACCTTCCATGCACTTGGTCCCAAATCCAGGCCGATCCAGCAATGCATCGAGCAAACCTTCAATGGCAGGTTCCCCAGGAGCATCATTGCTGAATACAGACATTTGAATTATATTGTACAGAGGTTCTCAGTCTGCACCCCCCACCCCTCAATGACAAAAAGTCAAAACTATCAGCGAGTGTTAAAAGGTCCCATTTGTGTTATATATTGATGTCTATATTGAAGGTTATTGTCAATTCATTAAAGTTAATGAAATGCGGTTTTGTTCCGGGCCTCTGACTAACAAGAAGCTGATGCAGAACTTTGATCAAGAAGTTTGTGATCCCCTGATACAGGGGAACACAAAGAGTAACCATGAGTTAATAATGCAAGGATTCTGCGAGTAACTGCGAGGGAGCCCATACCTAAAAAAGGTGTACTGTTCTCCGTACATCCAAGGCTGCAGCTCCAGAGACGGATACTTTCCAAATGGAGGCACAATCAGGCTGAAGAAGAGGGCAATCAGCACAAACACAGCAGGCAGGATAATCTGAGAAAGGAATAACAGTGATGACC
Source organism: Petrocephalus schoutedeni (assembly GCA_026780765.1). Lineage (NCBI taxonomy): Eukaryota > Metazoa > Chordata > Actinopteri > Osteoglossiformes > Mormyridae > Petrocephalus > Petrocephalus schoutedeni. The sequence goes on along the minus strand of JAODKL010000034.1, from coordinate 804,172 downwards.
TCAAGGCATCCTTGGCTCCTAAACGCGATGCTACACAGTAGCATCGCCTGGAGTGTAGTGTGTGATGGTGGCTGTGTACCTCTGCAAAGCAGCCCCTGTGATTCTGTGGGCTGTGTACCTGTGCAAAGCAGCCCCTGTGATTCTGTGGGCTATGATGGTGGCTGTGTACCTGTGCAAAGCAGCCCCTGTGATTCTGTGGGCTGTGATGGTGGTTATGTACCTGTGCGACGCGCCCCCTGTGATTCTGTGGGCTGTGATGGTGGCTGTGTACCTATGCAAAGCAGCCCCTGTGATTCTGTGGGCTGTGATGGTGACGATGTACCTGTGTGACTCGGCCCCTGTGATTCTGTGGGCTGTGATGGTGACTGTGTACCTGTGCAAAGCAGCCCCTGTGATTCTGTGGGCTGTGATGGTGGTTATGTACCTGTGCGACGCGGCCCCTGTGATTCTGTGGGCTGTGATGGTGGCTGTGTACCTGTGCAAAGAAACCCCTGCGGCTGCGGCGGGCGTACAGCCATCGCTTGATGAAGAGTGCCCGCAGCTGCTGCAGGGTCAGAGCCCACCCAGATTGGGACATGCTGCTCCTCCCAAGGCCGCTCAGAGGGTCCGTCTCTGCAGGATCTGCATGACATAGGGGAGCGTCAGCCTGACTGAAGCCCACGCCGGCCTCCCTGTCATGGGAGCTCAGCAGTGAAGGTCCTTATAGCCCTACAGGGCCCAGTCATAGTAAAAGGAAAGAGAGCTCCAATCCGGAAACATGCCATATAACTAGAAACAGGCACGCAAGCAAGAACATTACGGTACCTTGACTGCGCAATTGCTTCCTCTCTAGCAGCAGTGTGGGCAGACAAAATAAGTCAACAAATATGTATGCATAAGGATGTAGAGCCAACCACTTCCTCAGTGAACCTGTGACACGCCAGTCCGACATAAGGTCCGGAGGAATAGGAGGAGCTATGCTGCCCCACAAAGGCAAAACACAGTAACTGCATATTTCATCAACAGACACTTTCATACCGCTGCAACTTTTTTCTGGAGCCAAAACCTTTTTCTGGAACCAGTGACTGTTGTTGTGTTCACACAGCACAGCAAAAACTTGGCCCAACTGTAGTTCCACTGAGGCAGTTCCAAAACCCTTTTCTAGTACCTACTCCAGATTAGGTACTTTTGAATAAAAAATACGGGGGAACTGCTTACAGCCATAGCTTGCTAATTGGATGGCGCTTATAACCATAGCTTACTGATTGGTTGGTGCTTATAGCCATAGCTTACTGATTGGTTGGAACTTACAGCTATAGCTTGATGATTGGTTGGTGCTTATAGCCATAGCTTACTGATTGGTTGGTGCTTATAGGCATAGATTACTGACTGGTTGGCGCTTACAGCTACAGCTTGATGATTGGTTGGTGCTTACAGCCATAGCTTGCTGATTGGTTGGCGCTTACAACCATAACTTACTGATTGACCAGAAGCACCGGTGCTAACTTATGCAGTGCTGAAAAAGATGTACTGGAACAAAATTTGAGCAGATGGAATTATTTTTGTACGCCTATTACATATAATGCATCAATTAGGACATTTTTTGCTTGCATCTTCGTATTTCTGCATTAGAAAATTTCGATTGTTAACCAATACACTTTTGTCTAATATCGCCGGTGCCACTGGTGAAACATGCCAGCGGTTATTAGCGGGTTAACGTCACATAATTTTTAATTCTGTGGAAAATGAAAGTTCAATCTGTTGGCCAGATTTAATAAGAGTCATGAACATGTTGCAGGGTCATATAAGTAAAATATAAAAAGGCTGTGTCCCGTTTTGATTGTGATCAATTCCCCTAATAACACTAACAAATAATTAACAAAGTGACTTACCCTCCATTGGTGGTGTAGTTTCACATGAAATTATGTGTGAAGTTTAACCTATGAACTTTTTGGGTCTCCCATGCTTACCTAGTGTAAAGGGCCCAGTTCCTGTTGTGCAGTGTGAAAGCGACACACAAAAGTGGCCAGGAGCTACAAAAGTTCCAGGTCAAGACGGTCCCAGGTCTTATAATTTGGGACCAGGTTCCGGAATGTCGGTGTGAGTGTGCCAAAAATTGAGCAATGGCTAAAATTGGGTCGCTCAGGTTTGGTTTTATCTTATGAAAAAATATCTTTATTTAACTATGCCCAGACTAGAAGAAAACAAAGTGTGAAATTTACAGTAGCTACAACATCCCAACTAAAGTCAAGGCAGAACATTCCTTTTCTGAGTTTTTCTCTCAGCGCAGTTACAGTGCTTTGCCTTTGAGGGGCAGTGTGGTAGAGGGACAGTAAAGGGAGTACCAGTCTCTGTCTCATCAGCAGGCTCCCGCTGCTCAGTGCCGCCATCAGTGTCAGGGTCAGTGTCCACTCCAGTCTCCTCAGCCACTTTCAAGAACACCTGGAAGTGGAGGGGGAAGTCAAGAAGCACCAAAGGTTCCGGCAGGTACTGTGCAGGCTGAGAACCAGAAATCCTGCAGTTCCAAGAAACACCAGCCTGTCATCTGTGCCCCAAATCATAACAGTGGCCTTACTCCCCTCGGTTGGATAAAGCTTGGTCTGACGAGCGCGACACTGTCTTCATATTTTGAGAGGAGAGGGCCACAGGCAGAGCGCTCACCTCCTCCAGGGTGGTGTCCGCTAGGCCATAGCTGGTACAGCCGAAGTCGCTCAGCCTCCGGTCCAGCTCAGCCAAAAAGGTGGACAGGCTGCCGTCCCAGGCAGCCGCGTGGGGGAAGCTGATCACTGCCTCCCTACCCACGTCCTCCACCAGCCGCGCCTGCGACACGTACCGCCGTGCCAGCCTCAGCAGAGCCGCCACACCTGGAGACCCGGGGGCAGAACCACACGTGCCACAATAAGACAGGGCAAGACAAAACCTCACCGATACCAGGGGCATATTCTTGTTGGCTGGCAGCACTGCAGCATAAGCTCAAAGAGGTAAACAAGTACAAAGCATAGTACAGTGCTGGTGGCACAAGTAAGGGGGAAACACGTTGGTAAACACGGAAGGTGAGTAACTGTGCAGTTGGAGCAACGCGGCGAAGAACTGGGTCTGTGCCATGGAGGCTGGAAAGACTGAGCTGAGAATGGCAGTAGGAACAACGGGGCACATGAAGCACCTGGATGGGAGTCTCAGGCAGATGAGCCTGCGGGTTGAGGCACTCCTTAAAGTCATACCAGCTCTCGGCTGAAAGGATGAGCCATGTTATTCAGAATGTAGCACAGATTACGTCACCCTACGGCTAGGAGTCACTCCTAGGAGACAAAGGCACTTACCCGAGGTGCTCTCCTCTCCTAATCCTGTGTCATCGCTCAGGGAGGAGTCATTCCCCTGACGCAGAGACAAGGAGTGAATCACAGAGGGAGGCTACGTCAGAGAGCGAAGACCCTCCCAAAGGACGAGCACCAGCCCATTTAGAGAACCGAAGTCTTCATCTACCTTGTCAGAGGTGGGGGTCATGGGCTTGCCAGGGTCACTGGCCCCATCCCCCACTGGCTTGCCGTCGTCCTTGACGACAATGAGGTAATAGCCAGTGCCCAGACGGGCCTTCAGGAAGAGGGGGGAGCCACAGCAGCGCAGCTGTCCCTTAGAGATGATGGCGATCCTGTCCCCTAGGAGGTCGGCCTCGTCCATGTAATGCGTGGACAGGATGATGGTGCGGGCTGGGAGCAGAGGGAGAAGGGAAAGCATGACAAAGTCTACTTCTCAGGTGGGTGACAAACTCTAAGATGGCAGTTTGGACCTGCGGGCACCTCTCATGCACTCCATGATGTTGGAGTTCATGAGTCCACTCTAAGAGAGATGGTGCCCATAAAAATAACCCCTCAGTCCGTGGGCCATCTGCAGCCCATGACAGCTCTGCTAAACACCACCCAGAATGTTCAAAATTGGAAAAATCAAACACTGCACATGAACAGCAAGTCTGCAGCGCAACTGTGTAGCATGAGAAGATGAGGCATATCGAAACCCCGTGCTGTGAACCATTCAAACAAGACATCCCAAAAATATACAATATCTAATAGTGTTTTATATAGAGAAATGGGCTAGAACAGGTCTGGTCTGCAGGTGTAGAAACTGAAACCTCTGGTAGACGTTACTGCTAACCAGTTCCACTAGTTACTAAATATAGGAGCTGCCACACTTGTTAGGGCTACAAGGTAATTTTCATAGGCTACGTATAATAGTCTTGCAAAGCGCGATTGCCCAAATATGGCCTGCCTCGTGGACATGTGGTTCCCTGACCTTTTCTGTATTTCAGTAGGAGGTCCCAGATGCCCCGGCGGGAGTACGGGTCCACGCCGGCCGTGGGCTCATCCAGGATTACCACCTTGGACCCTCCCACGAAAGCGATAGCCACAGACAGCTTCCTCTGCATCCCACCTACATGGTCCATCATACAAGGTGTGGATAATTAGAAAAGTATTTCTATTAAAAATTAATAAATATAAACAATTTATTCATCTGTTGTCTAAGAAAACGATTATGAAGAGACCAAAGCCTATCACCGGAAGCAGAGGAGAGTTTTGAGCCGTTTGTCCAAACAGCAGTGCTCCACAGCAATTAAATATCGCACCAAGACCCAGCAGCTACATTCACTTCAAGGTTTCGGAACCAAATCAGTCATATCGGAATGTGTATTCTGAATGTCACAAGTACCAGAGAGGTTCTTGATCGGCTCGTGCCGTTTATGCTCCAGGCCCACATCCTTCAGGAGCTTCTCCATCTCATCCGCCACGTCAGCTCCCGTCAGGCCCTTCAAGCGCCCGTAGAACCACACATGTTCCTCCACTGTCAGGCTGGGCGTGAGCAAGTCAGGGCGGTCACATGGTGGCAAGGCTGAACTTTCCATTCGCCGACCAATTTAGATCACAGGACATCAGTAGCAGAGTCTTTATAGTGCACTATAGATAGTCATAATGCAGTAGTTCTTATACTGACCATTATAATGTATTACGATTATAGATGAGTGCTTTATTGGAACTTATGACTATTATAATCAGCACTATAATGCCCTACCAATGTCAATAGAAAATGTCGTAATGCTTTATTAATTCTTATACCCACGATTATAATGCATTTTGAATGTATCTCTACTGCATTATGGACGAGAACTTTAAGTAAAGTGTTACCCACTTAGATAAACTGGTGCTTGTAAAATACACATAGTGTATGTGAGAGTGTGTGACCAACAAAGGACTAAACTTGCACACTGGGTGTGACCCTGCCCTGTGGTTCCTGCTTTCGGGGACAGGATCTCATATGAAGAGAGGTTAGCTGAGCTGAATCTGTTCAGCCTCGGGCAAAGGAGACTAAAGGGGACATGACCCAGGTATATGAGATTCTAACAAGTCTGGATGCTGTTCAGATACTTATGCTCACGCTGTAGCCCGGTACCGGCTCACAGGAGGTGGAGGAGTTACAGGGTTATAGATGATTTAGAAGTGTCCCAGGTATAAGACCCTGTGATGCTGCTCACGATAAGTCATTGAAAAATGGACGGAGACTTAAGATTAAAGGGACAATTACATTTTATGTGAAATGGGGCCTTCAAGCTGCTAAGGTGAAGCTTGCTGGACGGTTTTATCTCTTACACGTCAAAAAGGACATTATGCTGCGGACACACGCCAAGGATCTTGCGGATAGTATCCATGTCCTTACGAATGTCCATCCCCTTGATATACACAGTACCAGCTGTGGGGGGAAAGAGGCCTGTAAGGATGGACCTGGACATAATGAGGAAAAGATGTTCATTAGGTACAGGTCTATAAGCTAAGCCAGTACATCAGGATACACTGCATTGTAAAATCTTAGGGCCTCACATGGTGGTGGTCTTGCCAGCGCCATTGTGCCCCAGAAAAGAGGTAATCTGGCCTTCGTAAAAGTTGAGATTGAGGTTGTTGACAGCCAGCTTGGCACCTTGCTTGTAAATTTTGACCAGGTTGTGGACAGCCACCCCTAGGGGGAGGTCAGGGGGGTCGTCCTCCAGACAAACTGCAACAGAGGAAAAAGAAGTTGTGGCAGATCAGGGGGCACTGATAGCAGCAAGCAGGCCAGCCTGACAGAGAGAATGATCAATGAAAGGCCACAAAGCAAGCCACGAGTCAAAGCCAGAATATAACTGCATAGTGCGGGTGTTTAACCAAAATTCACATTGAGTCAATAATCTTCAAGTTAGTTCCCAACAACTGAACAATTGTGACACAAATGTTAAGGTGGGTCATATACGTGAGGAAGCAAGCATACATGTTTAACGGACACATATTTCCGCAGCACGTACACTGGTTTGTCTATAACTAAAAGGCAATACAGCCCACTCACTCTCTGACTCGTCCCGGGGAAGAGGAGGAATGGGCATCCCTGCTTCTAGGGAACCTCCAATCCAGTAATTTAGCTGAAAAATGAAATTCCAAGGCCTAGGGATCCCATAGTCCCCTGTAGAAGTAAAAGCTTTGTCGTTAAGCTGTACTTTTCTTTTGTAGGTGAGTTTTCAAACCATACCTGAGATTTGTTCTTCTTACCTGGAAAAACTGCATCAATGTACCATGCAGCAACCCCGTATATTAGTGCGTCTATAAACAAGAGGGCAATGGCTGTGCCGAAGTTGTAGGAATCTCCCTCCATTGGGCTGGAAGGCCAGTTGTACCACTGGATGCCCACGCCTTGCTCCTCATACAGTGAAAAATACTCGCAACCAAAGCCAAACGCCACTGGAGAGAGCAGGCTCTGTGAGGAGGAGAGAAGTGAGTGAAAACAAGAAAAGGACAAACATCTTCTGGAGAGAGTCCAGTAGCTGCTCTTTTGAAGCAATAGTACAGAGTCACTACAAGCCGAAATCCAGGCACATTGTTTCAGCTATCTCCTGCTTGTGCCTACAGAGCTGGCGCATGCCTGCTGGTAATGAGAGGTGCTCCACAACAGTAACCTGTGAACTCTGCTGTATAGAAAAGCCATTTGCTTGGCATGGATGAAACTGCAGGAGCACAAACCTGCAGCATGTGGAGCACCTGAGCATGGACCCAGGGCAGAAGTATAGACAGAACCCCCCATAACTACCATACGAGCTCAGTTCTTCTGCTCTGCTAATAGCCCGTCAGTCTTTGATGCAGGTGCTTAAATCTATAGTGCAACACATTTGGGAAGGTGACAATCAAAACAAACCAACCAAAGAATAAACATCTAGGTAAATTCACATGAGGAAGACAAACTCACAGCCAAGATCTTAAGCTCAATGGTGAGGAGATCCCTCCAGGCAACGCAAAGTACATAGGGCAGGTAGAGGGAGAAGTAGATGAGGCCCCCACAGGCTGCCGCCAGGTTGGCGCGGGAGAAGAAGGTGCTGATCAGGAAGCAGAGCATGATGGTGGCTGTGGCGAAGGCAGTGAGGAAGAAGAGGACCACTGCTGGGTCACTGTAGGGCAGGATGTCCCCCCACTGAGGGTTTGATACAGGGGTAAGATTATTTTCTGTTTCTCCACATAAATATTTAATCCACAAGGTAACATAACACCAGAATCATGCAGCAGTACCCTAGTGACTAGAGTAATTAGCATATCATGTCCATGGTACCCTCAACTTTGGTCCCAGTGCTTTCTGGGATAGGCCTGGGATAGGCTCTACAGTTCAAATGGGGGCCGGGGAGGGTCTAGCTCATCCAATCACAAAGTCCTCCTGAAGGCTGGGCTAATGTTAACTAGTCTCAATTTTTAAGCAGGGCTTAAAATTTTCCACTTAAAAAGCCCCTTACCCCTTGCGAGAATATCAACGCCCCACATTTCTAGAGGCAATGCCAGGCTGCAAGCCTAAAACCAACCTGTATTGGACAAAGCAGGTACCAAAGATGGACGACGACTTGCCTTCAGTAGACAGACGAGGAGAGCTGCACTGGCGACGAATGGGACAAAGCTACTGAGGAACCAGCTGGTCCACAGAGTGCCAGTGCCCAGGCCCATGATGCGCATGGTCTCCTTCAGGCGTGCCTCCTTTTCGTACACCACACCCTTGATGATCATGGCCACTGAGTAGATCCACGCCAGGGTCATGAAGAGAGGCAGGGAGCGGTTCAGCACACGGAGGAACCTGAAGGCCAAGGACACAGCAGTTTGGGTGACACCGGTGCACTCTTTAGGTCAGGATTATAAGGAGAGGGAATGACCAAGTAAGAAGCTGGGGTCAGTGAGACACTGTGGGATCAGGGCAGCTTTTCCACTGCAGCGGCAAGACGTACACGTCATCCGCGTAGCAGGGGTAGGGCATCTGCTGCACGTAGATGCCGATGTCCTGCTTTGTACCGCTGAGCACGCGAGAAAGGCTCCGTTCCACCAGATCCTGCACATACACAAAGCCCCCCCAGACATAGCGCATGTCATCCAGGGGGTCCGCTGCTGGTCCAGGATCCCAGAATCTAAAGGGACAAATGATAATGTCAAATATTCAAGCATTATTACCTGACTCTATAGTAAATAAGCTTCACTAACTGCTGAGGCACAACATCCTACAAGTTATACAGAGGGACCCTCACCAGGGTAGCCTATAGACCGTACACGTAAGAGAAACCATCCACATCCCCATGGTGCCACACTGTGAAGCCAAAGCCTCATATGACAAGGAATCAGTAGGTCACTCCGGCTTCAGTGCCTTTGGCCCTGGTCAGCCACAAGGAGTCTGTGATGAGGGCATCACCAAGGTGGCAATACCTCAACTCATGGATAGCTCATTTGAAGCATAAGGTTCTCACCTGTGTCCAGGGCTTCATGCCTACAGGACGTGCCACAGTTAGATTCATCACTTGACAGGTTGTAAAAGACAAGCTTGACAGAATGGTGGTCAGGCTGCCAAAACTACTCCATGATTGTGTAGGGTCCCTGCCACATGGCCAGGAACTCACAGGAGGTATAAGGGACATGGTCCTGTTCACCAGAGTGGAACTCAGAAGGCTGAAAAGGCTGGCTGTAGGCCTGCTGCTGCACTTGTTGGGCTTGTTTCAACGGCTCGCTGACTGGCATGACCTTCTTAATCCTCTCCTGCATATCCCAGATCTGCTCTACTACGGTGCAGAAAGGAGATGGCTGTAGCTCCCTAGCTTCCTTTGTGATGTCAAGCAGCCCCATGGGCTGCTGGCTGAAGTCTGAAGGGTACAAATCTGGTGGCAGCTCATAAGACCTCCTGAACAGAGGGCAAATGGCAGCATCAGGTCCCAATTCCAGCCGTCCTCATCAATAAGGCTATTTGTTTGGATGTGGTTCAGAGGCACAGGTCATCAGTCAAGAGATGAGCAGCATGTCCTAGTCAGTCAAGATGGCCTACAGTTTGCTTTTCAAAGTAACCATCTACCGTAATCACCTTAGGTTACTGGGTGACAATCCACAACAATTAGGATATATTCCTCACAGACAAAGTGGAAAGGGGCCTTCCAAGTTAATCCAGATCTACTCAAAGGGCACCTCGATGATGGGCGGACGGCACCCAGAGAGTTTGTTAGCACATGGGGCACCTTTAGAAGACTGATACTAGCACTCCCACCTAGCAGATAGAAGTGGTCAGAGGCCCATTTCAAGATTCTGGGCTCCTAAATGTCCAGCCAGGTACTGCATCTGCCCCAGCCCCATGACTGCATTGACCTGGCTCTGGGGCACCACCAGAAAGTGCCTCTGATTCCACTGCCTGAGGACCAAGAGCAGCCTTTCATGGATTAGAAATCGCCTATTACGAGGCAAGATCCCTCTTCGAGCCCGTCAGCAGCAATCACAGCAGTACAACAACCAAATCTCCCTCAGCAGCCGGGTCGAGGGAGAGGTCCCACGTGTCGGCATCCACATCTACTGCTGTCACATCCTCCACCCCATGGCAGGAAAGGAAGCACAAGAGACAAGGGTGCAGGCAGGTACCCCCTGAGGAGTGAGATTTATTGAGAGAAAAGAAAAGATACAAGGCAGCAGCCATCCTCTAGTGTTCACAAGGGCAAACAGAGCACGTACTGTCAGCTCACCCATCTCCCAGTGCAGACTTTAACCACTGGACTATAGCATCACAATGTGTGTTACTAAGTCAGCTCACCTGTCCTTGATCTTATTGGTGCGGGTGACATCATCTATGTCCATCCGGATTTTGTAGGAGATGTGTGAAGGCAGGCTGGAGGGATCAGGCAGCAGGAACACTACCCCAGCCCAAAACTGTCGGCTCTCCAGGAGCTCCAGTGCCCGTTCCACCAGCTCACCCTCGGAGGCTGTACCCTCTAGCTTGTTCACGGAAAAGCACTGAGGAGCAGTCAGAGTATACATGCATTAAAAAGAAAACTAAGCCTCAACTTGACAAATACAAACACCACAGAATGAGATAAGGGGCAGCATCATGGCTCAGTTGATAGCACTGTCCTGTGCTCTCCGAAACAGGATCCAGGCTCACCGCAACTTGGTACAGGACAAGCAGTTAGAAGACAGGCGTATTGCCTAAGCAAACGCCTCCAGTGTCTTGGGTAGCCCATTATGTATCGGGCACCAGAGTATGGGTACCTTGCTGAGCTGTGAGATGATGGCAACCGTGTTGTTTATGTCCTGGTATATGTCTTGCCATGTGGGTGTCACCCCAGAACTCGTAGAATTGTTTAACGGCTGTGTGGACAGGAACTCTGCAATTTGTGCGGCCGTCCAGGAGCTGTTCTCCAAGCGAAGGTCCAAAAGTGCTGCCACCTCAGGGCGCCCCAAAAGATCCTGCGACCCAGAGGATCATTGGTGGAAAACATTTGTAAGAGGATTACGGCATCTTATTTAACCGCCCATTTTCGACTTGAGTGCAGGTCAGAATATACATGGTATAATGTACATTGATCAATTCTGAAGATGACCAGAAGTGGCCATCCTCTAATCCTACCCGTAGGAGCTGAACCTCAGGGCTACTTTCCATAAAGGTCTGAATTTGGGGTCCGAGTTCCTCCCATGCACCTGAAATATCCTCCAGAATCATCAGGTCCTGGAAGGTTTTATTCACCTACAAGACATCCAAAGTTTGGATACTCACTAATGCACACTAATTTCCTTAGGTAAACTGCCCAATGGAAGCCTTTTACAGCAACCAGAAAAATACAAGAGGCACATGAACTTATTTAGTGAATAAACAAAATGAAGTATCATTGAATCAAAATGGCCAACAGCAAAATGAGGGAAAGCAGAAAATTAAGTAAGACAAATACCAGACGAGGCCCATAAGCGGTGGACTGTACCTCTGCCATGATGCGGCGAGTGATTGGAGTGTCTGGTGCGTACAGCAGCTTGCCTGTGAGCAGTGGTTTGACTCCTCGCCACACGATACGAGACAAAGTATTAGATTCCAGGTTCCCAAGCAGACTCTCACAGTATGGAGCTGAAGCACAGGGATACAACATCCAGTCACTGGGCAATTCCAGCATCACCAATGTAACACTTAGACTCATGATGGCAAACAAAACGCCTCAGAGCAGGAACAAGCTTAGTGTCAATGATTTAACTGGCATATCTCTTCAAGTCACCTCTTGGGTTGAATGTAGCAAAATTCTCAAAATGTCTTTATTAATTTACATGTTAGTAATACACAGCATCTGTCACGTCTGAGCACGGGCAAGGGAACAGGCGCACACAAGGCTTGTATGAATCTCCCGATCGGGAGCTTTAGTTTTCGCAGAGGAACACGTAACGAGAACACGAGACTTCAATGACAAGACTGGCCAAACCGACTAGAACGTGGACTGAAATACACCACGGACAAGATGTAGACTGGAGACAACTGAGAGACACCAGGATTCCGCATGAGGGGAACGAGGGGGCGTGGCACACAAGAGGATCGGACAGGACAGTATCTTATCAATTCATATTAAACCTTAGGTTTTGTCTAAGTATTTTTTCCTACAAACAGTTCTGGACCAGGGATGCCATGAAAACCAATACTTAAGCACGAAGACGATTCCTGACGGTACCTGTTTTTCTACAGTACCGTAGGGACCACGGCTGCAAGTTTTCCAGACCGGACGCAATCAGAAAATACGCCTACGAGTGTTCCAGTCCACCACTCAACTGCCCCCCCCCCGCCAATTTAAAAATATGTAAACAAATAGGGCATACCCAAAATTAAATGCTTATTACTCTTGAACCACTATATTCTATATTCATTGAAATGCCTGGTTTAAATCCTGACAGTCACTAAATGTTAACAGAGAACAAAGTGATTTCGAAAACTATTACTTATATCGTTAAAAAGTACTTTTACTGTGAAGTTTATGCGCTACCATAAATGATTTTGTGGTTTGTTTGGTCTATAAAAACATTTTTGCTTAGTCGAGCGAGAAGTTACCGACCTACGTTACATTTGTTTTTAAGCTCTTTGCGATTGGTGACGTGATCGCTTTATTGGCTTTATCCCACAGTTCACCTTGCAAAACTGTAAACATACGTGTAAATATTAGCGTTACCTATGTTTAACTGTTCTTTTTTCTGCTTTCCATTTCTGGCTTAATATCGTATTTTTAGAAACTAATTCCATGCGTCTGTGCCGCATGTCCTTATATAAACTTAATCGTCTCTTTTATCACTTGAAGGCTACACGTTGTTGTTTTTTGTAATGTTCGAATGTTTTTCATAAAGGAAGTTATTTTGAGGTACATGGAGTTTATTGTTTTGTTATTGTGTTTTACTGTGGTATTAAACTGGGTAGAGAAATTTCACTGGTATTGGTATCGACTACTACATTTCTGGTATTTTGACATCCCTATTCTGGACATCAAAATGCTGGATTTATAATAGTATTCCTATAAAACTATGTATAATCCATCGAAATACACTATTATTTCATATTCATGATTGTATTGTAAAAAGGCTTGGAGGAGCTGATTGCCTATAAAAAGGCCAGTCCTGCTTACTTGTGCTGTGCTTTTGTGCAGCTGTTTGCTCAGTGCTGTTCTTGCCCAGGAAGGCCTTGAGGTCGTTGTCCTCATACCAGTTGAGTGAAGGGATCCGCTCCCCACCCCCCTCTGGATGTCCACACACGATGCGGGAGATGGCCCTGAAAGTCTCGCGGGGCGAGGCCGAGCTGTTCTCTGGGGACAGAACATGCAGCTCTGCCATCAGCTGTGAGAAGCTGGTCATGGAGCTCACCTGGCGGGGGACAGGGGGGACCGGAGACAGACAGTCAAGTCATAGCTAAATGACAAAGTTTTACTCTGCATGGATACATGAAGTAAGATATGTATCTTGGTTCAGATAAAAAAAAAAACCTTTCCCCTCAAGGTCCCAAGATCATTATTTCTTACATTGTTTAAGAGGAATGCCATCTCTCCCGAAAAAGAAGCGACTGCATCGCTAAGGACCTGCAGTTCGTCAAAATGCGACATCAGCCGGTTGTTCTACAAGCAGGAAAGAGGGGGCTGTGAGACTGTGGTCGCCAACACGCGAACAGATGTCCATTCCATTTCAGGGACAGTTGATATTTGTTCAGCATCATTCATTTCAACTCCTGCATGCTTGTGACAGACTATACTTGAGCGAACTTTGCAATCATAAATTAATTTCTCTTTCTGATGCAATAAGAACCACAACCAAATTTATTTATGACTACATAGCTGAGTGGTTCATATTCATCTCCTGACACATTCTGAAGTGTTTGTATAAAAGAAGGGTGGAAAACCTGTTTGTGTACGTATGTCAGAAAAACTAGGATGGCATATAAGGATTCATAGATGAGTGTGACTGGGAGAATCTGGATTATGCAACAACTCGCCTGACTAGTTGGTTTGAGTCAGCGCGGCCATTGGTGGAGAGCATTCTGTGAAATGATGTTAGCACTGTGGTCGGGCGGCTAAGCTAAAAGAGGCTCTGGGATCTCACACTAACCATGAAGATCTTATTGTAGTCCAGCTGGGAGAAGAACATCCGCTGAGCTGCCTGCAGTGTGTCGGAGGGCATTGCGCACAGAGACGCCTGCAGCTCCCCCAGAGACTCACCTCCACCCACAGTCACATACTGACCCAGCAGGGTGGCATTGCACACAATCTGCTTCAGGTCAAGGCCCGCTCCTGCCAGCGACACCTACAGGAAGACACAGGGAATCGCACACACTTCCACTATCCTGTTTTGTCATGTGCTCCTTCATCTAAATTTAATCTATCAAAACTTCTTATACTAAATGCTATTAAAATCACTTCTTGAGCTTATAAAATGAGGAGTGAGACGTACCGCCTGAAAGTTGAGCCGTGCTGACATAAGCTGGTCCAGGGCAGCTGGAGGCAAGCTCCCATTGACCAGAAGGAAGGTGGAGAAGGTCTCATTGGGACGCAGGCACTCCGCCACAGACACATCTTCCAACCACAAATACAACCATTAAAACAAATTCTAATTCCTTACCAGTTTCTTGGCTAACACACATGAGCACACGCAACTATAGGTGTTCTAGGGAAGATTTTGGACACATTTCTGGACACATTTGGACACATAACTGCATTTCTACAAGTCCGCTGTAGGCCCATAAGCAACCACTGAACACTAATTCTTAAAAAGGATGAAACTTCCAATAGCAAGACACTCAAGTCTTAGCAATATCAGAATCCTGTATAACTTGGTTATACAGGATTGTGACATGGTTGACACTGGCATCATGATTGTGGCTCAGTAGTGTGATAAGTGCTTCTCTGAAGTCTTCTCTGAAGTGAGATTATTATTATTTTTTACATAGGAACTTTAATGTCAACAGGGGCGGACTTACCACAAGGCAAGAGTACGCAGCCTGAAAACTAAGGGCCCCATGAAAATAGAATTTCCAGAATTTACATTTAAGGGAAAAGCATATAAATTATAGCAACATGTATGCTATTTGTATTTTCAGCAGTAGTTTTCAGGATAAAAAAAGCTGCCCCCCGTCCCAGCTATAATGGGATATTCTACTTGAGATTTCGAAGTACCCAGCTCTCTTTTACCACTAGAGTCTACTGGTGGTTTCACAGCCAAGCAAACCAGCACAAAGTAAGCTAAGGGAAGAAGAAAACCGCTGAATGGTATAAGATGAACATTAGCTGTACATACACAGCGTCTTTGATACTATCCTGCTAGAGTGGCAGATATGAACAGACATGGAGAGAACACAGTAAAAAATCAAATAATTCAAGCCCTTAGCTTGACCATAGCAAAAGGGTGAATGGTTATACATCTCAAACTTCTTAAACTAGACTGTTCAATCTACTGACACGATACCCCACTTCCTCCATCTGTGAATTTTACCAACAGCACCCTGACTGGTAAGATTTACCGCTGTCATCTTGCACTCTGATTAATATATTATCGATGTTCCATCTTTTTCTAATTCCCCCTTGTTTCTATTTTGGCTCCAAAAAATAGCTCAAATAGCCCACTTAAGGGCCCCCCAGAGAAGTTAGTTGGGCCCAGAATGTCAACACGGGTTCTTAAGGACTAACCACTTATCTTCAGTACATAAGAAGTGTGTACCTGGCCAGATGCCTGGTCTTTCCCTAATGTTTTGGAGTGCCAATCGTATGTCTTGGAGCCCTGAAAAGGCTGACTGATTGCCACTGTAGGCCAAGATGGTTCTGATATCAACAAAAAGTCGAGAGATTCTGCGAGAGAGAGAATATGCAATGAGACACGGCAAGAAAGTAAATTGATAGTACACGAGGCATGTCAAAAAACCAGACAGAGTGCTCTCCTCCTGATGAAAGTACCCACATGGATTTGTCAAAGTTGTCCACCCAGCCTGGGGTCTCGCCTTGAGTGGGCTGCTGAAAGCAGGGGTTGTTGATGTTGCATATGATGCCTTGTACCCATGCTAGTGAGCCCGCTGATGGAAGGGCCTTATTGGGAAAATGACCTGAAGCACAGAACAGAAGGGAAGCCAGTAAAGTAGTTTCTAAGTTCAAAACCCTACCCTGTGCCTAGAAACGCCTTCACTTAATAAATAAGCTCATCCAAACAATCCGGCATCGCTGTCAGCCAGAGATAGGACATGCTGCCGTGAATGAACGGCGCTTTTATCATCCTGGATGAAGGTTCACCAGGCACTCACATTGACTCTGCTTGTAAGGAGGATGAGAGAAGCGGACAGAGATGAGGATGACAAACAGGAAGAGGGGCCATAGCAGCTCAATAATGAGCTGGATCTACAGACAAAAGAAAGCCACATAATAAATGTGTTATAAACCAGTTATTAAAGACTCCAACCAAATCTCACTTAACTTCATCTATCAGAAACCAAATTAAAACAGAACAAGATCGGCTGTGTTTTCTTACTATCCTCTAACTAACTGCGTATTTCTTTGCTTAAATACGAGATTTATTGCAAATGAAACAGCAACATAATATTAGTAGATTTCTACTCCAGCTCCACACGGTTACTTAAAGGAAGGTTGGAGCACCCAAAGCCTACCTTGTTCCTCCTGCGATGGGTGATGTTCTTCCAGAGCAGGAGCTTGAGATTCGTCAACACAGCCATGGTCTGCTGTGCTGTGCTAGCATGCTAATCGACCGTGGCCCAGCACTGAGGCTGTGACAAGGCAGGGGAGCCAGCACTGCTAAAGGCAGAGACTATGAGCAAACAGAGACTGCTGCATACAGCTGACCAGACCCTGTGACAGCTTAAAGCTACGGTTTGGCAACGAATTTATAAATATTTGAAACTATTGCTTCCCTTGTATGGTTGCTCCTGTTAATCTAATATTCACAAAAAAAAAACTCGGAAATCCATTTCTAAGATTCACCAGAAGGAACCAAAAACTGTTTTACATTGACTGACATTTGCAATTTTCTATTCACTTGGCTGTTCCCTCTGCCCATCTTACCACCATGGGCTACAGAGCGTTCAGTCACTCTGCCCCACGGCTCTGGAACTCACTCCCACCTGATATTAGAAACATCAACTCACTTTCACTTTTTAAGTCTGCCCTCAAAACCCATCATTTCAAATTAGCATTATAAAATTATATTAAAAATATTATAATATTATTATTATATGTTATTTAGAAATGTGCACCTTGGAATTCAAATATTGTCTGGCAAAATTTTAGGATTTAATCTACACAGGCCTTTCCATTGCATGCTAATTCCTCAATCCTTTTATTGGCTTAAATGGACACTACCTATCACAGACAATCTTTACTGCCTGCCTTACCTAACTGGTTACACAGCACACTGCTGTATTTTGATTTTCAAACTCAACACCCTAAATATTGCTAGATGCACCTGCCTATGTCACTGAACCGACAGCACATTTATCTCACAAAAACCACCAGGGTTAAAGGAAACATCTTCTCAAAAAACACTTCTTAATTATACCTGAATTTCACCCTAATACAGGTGACCTGGCGACTCATAAAGCTCACATTACAGTACGTCACCGTTACCTTTAAATTTACATATAACGCACCTCCACGCAGGAGCAGAACACTTCATATTAGCGGCCGGTCCAGGCGCTGTCACTTGACTATTTTGAGCTTCCTCCTCTGCTTGCTTTTAGCGGACATCCCAAAACAAGATATGCAGCCTCTTCCTGTTGTTAGGCTACGGTACTGCGGAAAGCCGGCTCTTATGAAATATTAATGCGTTCAGAATCATACAGTGGACGTGAAGTCGGTTCAAAAACCAGAACACGTCCTGTTTTATTAACAGAACTGGCATTCCAGTTCATCGCTTACATCTGCAGGAATGTTCCCTTTCCGAGATGCCCAGGGGACGAGCGCCACCGCGATCACAGGGGCTCAGCCGGTCTCCGGCGTTTCTCTTTCTATAGCAGACCGGTTTGGTCGCATGAACCAGCGCCTTTAATTGGTCGGTGCGCTTCATGTCTGAATATCAGCGAAGGTGATTGGCCGAGAGCCCGGAAGGAGGCCGGCAAAAACACCAGGACGTCAAGGTGGTCATATTTTAAATGTTCATAAATTTGAACTGGCGTTTGAGGTTTTCATACGTTATGCATAAAGTGCCAGGAATTGTAATGCGTATGCTGACCTAAGAAAACTGGACTTATCAACTAAATCAAAGGTTTTATAACAAAAGTCGTTGAATTTTCAGTAACACCACATTTTCACAAAACAGTTTAAAGTACTTCTACAAAAGGAGGAAAAATATGAATGCCCTTTAGAGATCTTATAATTCGTTTCGTTAAATGTATATTCCTACATTTAAATATCAGGTTTAAAGTTTTCCACACTGCCATGTGCAATATAAAACTACATTGAACGATTGATTTACCATGCAAGTGTATCAAATGTCCCTAGACATATGACCATTAGAAACCACATTTGATGCATCAGAAGAATGCCGTTCATCCATTCAAATCATGCCTATTCATTTTATTACAAGTCTACCACAAATCGATGGCAGCGACAAGGAAACTACTTCAAGCAAATACAACCTCAAAGGTTAAATCATTTACTGCCAATAATGTCCCCAATCAAAATGTCAAAGTACATGTATCCAATTTTTCATAAAGCACAGGCTCTCCAAATATGTAACGAAGAATATGATCACTTATTCAAAACCTCATACTTGGCAGAGAGTATATCATTTAAAAAAAATTCAGAAGAAAACCACAGACATTATATAAATTTAATTTATTGAAGTTCTTCTGACATGCCAACAATTTATCAATTGAAAGCTTTGTGCACAATTGGTGAGAATGGTACACAATTCAGAGAAAGAATGAAGGCATGGAACAAATACTGAAATATCAGGTAATACAGCTTCATATTTCCTAGAGTCCAACAGCTAATATTTTAAAAAAGGACACTTCAGGGAGAATTTGGTCAAAAATTTAAAGTCAAAGTTAAATTGGTCCCTTTATATTACAAAAAAAAAAAGCCTGCAAAAATCACACAATAAAAACTTGATAAAAAAAGCTGAAATTTTAACAGATGACATTTCATATAAAAACCTTCTGTCAATCAAATGTAACACCACACCAATAATTATCGTTACATTGACACTTGAAATAACAGCTTCACGTCTCTCTGAACCTGAATACTCATCATTTGTGCAGAAAAGGCATTGTGCTTCAGTAACTCCAACATCTCACAGGTGACAATGCAGACCAGCACAGCTTCATCAACAGGACTTTGTCCTATGATCGTTTGGATACCCAAAGCCTTTCTGCATTTGGTGCAATTGGATAAAAACACACCGTTACCATAAAACATACGATACTCCAAAGAAAGCTAAAATACTTTGGAGTCAATGTTTTCAGCTCCAAATCTAAACCCATTATATTCAATTCAGCGCATGATGCGTTCACAAATTAATGTGACAAAACAATGCACTTCAAGAGATGTTCAGAACATTAAAATTGGTCCAAAATAAGGAGCAAGTATTTTTTAAAAACAGAAACATCATTTAAGTACAGAGTCGCCCTAAAGCTAAGCAGCTTGTTGCTTCACTTCGATGATCGCTCTAGTAGTCCTGCCCCTCGTCTTGGTAGCCCTGGTAGCCCTCATCCTGGTACTCCTGGACATAGCGGCCTGCCATCTCTCCATTCTGATCGTCCCCCATTTCACCCTTGGGGCAGTACTTGGCATCGTAGATTTGGCGGCCTAGACCAAAGTTCTGTCCACTCTGGTTGGCACCTTGGGTGTACCCCATCTGCAGTGACATTGTGCTGTTATCACATTTGTCAGTGCCCAGCTTTTGGTCATAAATGGCACGTCTGGTTCCAGGAGCAGTCATGCCAGCCTGTAGGGGGGAAAAAAAATAAAAATACCAGTGTATCCATCACACTTATAAAAACACATAACTGCTTGATAATTAAAATGTTGTTCTGTGCAGAACATTCTGATCAGTAAATACAGATGAGAAAACCACAAGAGCATGTACCTGGCTAGCACCCTTATTGGTTCCCATCTGCAGGCTGATGGTGGAGTTGTCCATGGGAGGCAGGATGTGTGCCTTGGGGTCATACAAGTGTCTCCTTGTTCCATAAGCGTTCATACCTGCCTGGCTGGCACACTTGTTGGTGCCCATCTTTTCCAAGACAAAACAGGAAGTTTCAAAGTCAGAAGTTGTCACCACTGATCAATGAACAGCCACCTCTCATAACACCTTCCCGAACCAAAGTGATCATTCTGCATGCTCCTCTCATACCTGAAGTCCAATTACACACTGTCCAGCTTTCATCTTCTCATCATCAAACATCCTCTCCTGCTTGTCTGCATACTTGACCCCGATGTCCACGCGGGTCTGAAGGCCTTTAGTCTTAGCCTGGAGAAGCAACACCAACAAGTAGGTATAGGGGCCAGTAGTTGAGGTTTGTTCTTCATTATCTACTCTGCACAAACTGCAGCTTTCTCGAAGTTCCTATATGGTTAAAATTAATTACTGATGAAACTGCTTGGTATGTACAAGGGCCCTGTAATAAGCAATATGCTTTCAAAAGTTTCTGGTTCACCATGGTCCACCAGAACATGCGACTATTGAAAATAGATTTTGAGGTGCGGAGGTACTTCACTAAGGAAATCGTATGGGATATTAAAAGGATGGAGTGCATTTGAACTCGAAAAGGGCAATAGAAACATGGAGACAAAGGGCTTACCATGCCAGCAAGGGCCAGAAGTGTCGTCTGCACCTGAGTCATGTTGCCATTCTCAAACAGGTCATTGGCTTCAAAAATGTCATGTGGCTTCAGTCCATAGGTTGTGATGGCTTTGATAAAGTTTGTCAGGTTCTCCAGCTTTAACAAACAAAAATTTAAAATCATATGGGGATGGAGCCATGTCAGTTTTGGGGGTGACTCACTTATTGTGTGCAATCTAAGTGTTGACTCTTGGTCACCATAAAAATTGCCGCACTGGCTATTGGTACAAGCCATTCCCCAAAAGCAGCCCAGCCAAACGTGAGTTTTCTAAAGCTTGAAACAGAGGTGCCAATTCAGTTCTGTGGCAGTTTTTTTTGCCTTCGTAGTGTATCGATACGATCCTGTTAATCTATTCTTGTCAGCACGCTTCAACTTGCAATCACTGATCCCCTTCAGAAATGCAATTTGGCAGGAATACTTTTCAGAAGGGGAACAAAAGTCCACAGATTATAACCAATGCACCTACAATTCAGGCACACACCAATTCACTGATGAAACCATTGCCTTGTGTTGCTTGCAAAAAAAAATAAAACCCATCCCTTTCATAACTAGTATACATTCTACTAACCGGCATTCAACCTAAATATGACGGACCTTCATAGATGCATTTATTTCATTACTACAGTACTTTTTCCACATGGTATGTGCCATTTTGTCCAGTTGCTGTACAATCCCAAATTAATCTTCCCATTCAAGGCCCTTTCTGCCCCCCCTTTGACAGAAAATGACCATGTTGCACCCTCTATCAAGTCTGTAATACGAGTTGGAATTACACCCCTCTAATTATGCAGAGCAGTAAAAACTAGAATAACTCCCATTTGCTTGACCTCAACCAAAACGGCCACACCCATTTAAAATTACAAGCAACGCTCACAATAAACGAGGGAGCGTAGAGCACATTCTTCAGCTCCATAAGCTTTAGTTGGAGATGGTCAAACCTAAAACCATATAAAAGCAAACTTTCCACTGCAAACAGTCTGTTCTAAATCTACCACGAGAGGAGGGATTAAGGTCACTCTACACAAACTTTCCACAATACACCAACAACTGAGCTTTCAGGCTGGAGGGGCTTAGCACTGGGCGAGAGACATTCCAAGGGGAAGCTTGATTGGGTTCACTCCATAGGTATGCATTCGAGTTATGCAATTCAGGAAGCAGGGCCATTGTTCTTGAGGCTTGGCCCCACCCCCGTGTTTGAAAACCTGCGACAAGCCTGCTCATGTCAGGAAACAGACACACACACAAACACACAGTCTCCATTAACCCAGAGAGCTAGCAAAGAGGCTCACCTGGTGCCAGTTTTGAGAGGATTGGTTTATCTTCTTCACAGAGCCAGGTTGCAGTTTATTGATCAGTCTGCAAAGGAAATCAGTGTTTAAATATAAAATCATAAAATGCAGGTGGCATAACCATGTGGAGTCTCATGTTATATATAAATAGGAGTAGGACCAACGATTTATGGCACTCACTCGCACAGGATGACACCATTCTTCAGGCCTTTCTGAAAGTCGTCCCCAATAGCCCGCCCGGTCACATCTTCGATCCAAATCCGCAATTCCTCCTCTTTCTGAGGATCATACTTCTGGGCAATCTGAGGGACAATGGGTGTAAATAACGAGTTAGGAGTTATACATTACAGCCCTAAAACCTTTTTCCTATTCATTCTGTCCCAAGAAAAATTGTTATTGTACAGGTAGCAAATGCAACGAAATTCTATCTTTCCTTGCCTATGACGCACACACACACAGGTGAGAGCAAACTTTGGGTCAGAGCACAAGGTCAACCATTTTTCTGGCACCCCACAGAGCAATCTTTGGGATTAAAGGCACTACTTAAGGGCCCAACAATTATAATTACCCTGCTAGCTTAAGAGTTCAAACCAGTGACCTGACTCAGTACTCAGACATTATCTTAATAAGGACCACTTGAGATCAATTAAACAAGTGACAACTTGTTACGGATATGGACAGCAATGAAATGGATAGCAGCGGAAATGGCCATATATTATATTGTATATTTAGTCTACAAAAAAATTTAAAAAATCAAGGCGGCACTTTAAAGCAGATAGCCAGGTTAGGCCCCTGGAGATGAGCATTCAGTGTAAAGGGAACCTAGTGAGATTAAAACCACTGTATTGTTCAGGCAGGTGGGTTACAGCGGGGTTCCTCTCACTGTCATCTCTCTGTATGGCAATGTTTCCCATTCTGGTCCTTGGGGACACACAGACAGTATGTTTTTACTCCTACTGGGAGCAGGGAGGAAGCAAATATGTGGACTATCTGGCAGGGACCTCAGGGGGAGCAAAAACATGAACCGAATGTGGGTCCCCGAGGACTGGATTGGGAAACACTGCTTTACAGCAATGTTTGCAGATCACCAGATCTGAGGACGGAATTGTGCAAATACTGTTCTCTGAAGAGCTTCATTAAGGCACCGGCCTATGACAAAAAGAAGGAGAATCCAAGTCTCCTCTGAGTCACACTATCACTGAAAGGGAGAAGGGAGACCAAGGACAGCAGCAACCTGGTCTTTCTAAAGCAGGGGTGGCCAATCTTATCCGCAAAGGGCTGGAGTGTATGCAGGTTTTTTGGATAGTCTTTAGTTCAGCTGTTCAAACCCAGGTGTCAAGACTTCAGCCAATCAGTCCACTAATCAGTAATCTAATTAGGGAGTTGCAGGGAAAACGCAAATGCATGCACACACACAGCAACGGCCCTTTCTGGTTAAGACTGGCCACCCCTGTTCTAAAGAGCAGACGGATTCCTTACACAGAAGCATTGTTAACCACACCATTTTATAGGTCATCTTAACCAATACCATGCATACATTAGGGAAGTCAAATATTTACCTGACTGATGATTAACTTAAATCAATTATACAGGGGCCCAAGCATAAGCTCACCATTATTTCTTTTAAGGGACACTGAAGCATTTTACAATCGTCATCATCACAATTCATGGAGTATAAATTCATGAATTTAGCAGAACTGTAAAATTAAGAGTTTCCATATAAAGAACACAGATGCTGGTTATAATTTTAAAATAAGCCAAACCAATCTTAAGTAACTTCAATGCAACCATCTGTGTCAGGATTTCATTTGAATTTTCTGTGATTTAGATAAACAGACTATACTGTCCGGGATGGGACCCAGGCATGGCCCTAACCATTATAATCAGTTCGTAGACTACTGAATGGATATCAGGGTTAAACAGGAAGATTGGATGTTTTTTTGCCCCCCCCCCCAACCATCTCTTTTAGTTAATTAAAAAGGTAGAAACTGTCTGCTAAGCATCACACCATCAAAAAAAATTATAATAAGTTATAGAACCATGTTGCAACATCCTCAAACACACAAGCAATTTGTGCGTCGTCAGTGATGAGCACACATCCTGCCACAGCCCTAGGTGTATGAAGTACTCCCCCCTGGCCACAGGAAGGGGTCGAGGCGAAGGTGGAGGTTCAGCACAGAATAAGCTCGATTGTGGTCACATGACACCTTCAGTACTCACATGGACAAGAGTTTAAAAAGTAAATCTCTGACTGGACAGTGTCCAAATTGTGACGGCATTTAACACTAAAATCTGATGTCACCATTAAGCCCATTTGATATAAATTAACGCCATAAAATGTGCTGTAAGAATGCAGCCTATTAAGCTTATGCCAAAAATCTAGCATACAAGTTAGACCACAGAAAGTTAAGATTTTGCTTCCCAGCACAAGTCAGGAAGGACAACATGCTGGTTTCTGTTTAAAACACAAGAAACTCGAGACTTCTGCTTATTTTAAATAAGTGATGAAAATAAATCCCCCCCCCATCTCAGATAAGTAAGACTGCTGGCCCTTTTAAGAGCAAACAAAATGTAAGGAATGCAATCAGCCATTCCAAAGATCACACGTTTTTACAGCTACTGACCAGATCAGAGCCAGTGATTTCTTAAACCTCTTTACAAGTTGTCCACTATAGTAGTTGAAGCCCTTTGACCAAGACGACACTGGAATGCCTAGGCTACATTGTGTTTAGTCTCTGGGGAGCGAAAAAAATACGTCTACACAAACAATTCCTGTTTATTTAAGGAGAGGGTGCGGCCTTCAGCGTCATTATATTAAGGTGAGGAGCAACCACATCCTTCAGAAATAACAATGATACGTAAACATTCTGTTTTTGTGAGGTGCTTGAAGGAATAATTACATCGGCGAAAACACCGATCGTTCGCCAAATGCAAGCTTCCATAAAGGAACCCACATTCTTAAAATATTCTCACTTCCCTTTCCTAGACGACGAAATAGACCGAGAAACTCACAAGAAGCGAAAGAAAACCTCCCTTTGATTCAGTAAAGCTGTATAAGACATTAAACGTAAAGGTGCCATTTTCAGATCAAATTGGGAGTAATTGGAGATTTTTTATTCCATTTCAGCCGTCTGGTGTATTAGATAAGCTACAGAGATAAAAGAAGCTGCGATATAGCACATAAACAAAACATTGTTAAGTGCAAGTTAGCGGTTTCACTGCTGAAAAACGGAAACTCCTAACGCCTAACATTCAGGTCCTACCATAAGTAGGTAACAACTTAAGAATGAAAAACTTAGAAAATCCCTATAGTAAGGGAGAGGGGGGGGTCGTTTTATGCCAACCTTTGGTGGCTGACTGGGCTTTATAAAACCCCGGAGCAACCTGCACTTCTTACATTTTAAAAAGGCGTTTAATATACTTTAATATACTGCTCCTGACGTATTTCAGGGTCAGTGTTCCACAGGTGTGGAGGGTTGCCTTTAATCGGCCTTAATGCTGGTGCCGAGACCGCATTCAGCTGCGCGAACATCACCCTAAAAACAGCCCGAAGTTAACTTGCGAAAGCGTGTCTTCTGCTGCTGCATTAGCACACAGCCCAACTGAACTGAGACAAAAGAAAGTAGCAGCCTAACTTATCAATATTAAAAAACTGTCTTCTGTGGGTGACGCCCAATTGTCAATCGCCTTCGAAGTTAAACTGTTTTGGATATAGTCAAATCACTGTAAATCGTAGACGGCTAAAGCCATGACATCTCTTAAAAAGTAGAATATACTTCGATCGAATATAAGAACAGTGTCAAAAATAGTTACCAAAAAGGTATATGTATCGATAAACGCGGCTTGGAGTTTCCAGATGATCTACCACAGAGCGAAAACTTAAAGAATGCGAGGTATTTGCCGCGTTCACGTGCCCAACAGGCTGTTGGCGCCGCTCGCGAGGAGCGCGCGCGTCCAGCACGCGCTATAGTAGTTAACGAATCGAGGTAATAATAATAAACCTACCTTGCTTTTGACTTCCGCAGAAAATCCATAAGCGGGTCCCCTGTTAAACTGTGAGCTGGCCATTCTGTATATGCAGTCTAGTTTCTCCCTTAAACTCGAAGGACCGAAGCGTGGCACCGCTCTCTCCGGGATGGGAACTGCCCCGCGCTTCGGCCTGAGAAAGGTGGCTTCCTCTAATACGCCTCACGACGGGCGCTGTGCGCTCACTCACACAACAGGCTCCTCCTTTTCCCATTTTAAGTCGTGATTGATATCAAAAACACCTTATATGGATAGAAAGAGGCGAATTCCTGCAGGATGGGAGTTTCCGCCGTCGAGTCACCGGCTCCCGGGACACGCACCGGCTCAGGAAGCTGAGCTGCGGAATTTGGTTACTTTAGCTAAGGCGTTTCGCGCAGTTAACGAGCGCCATTTTCTTGCTCCCAAATAGGCGTAATTTAGAATCATGACATTCCTTAGTATTCAAATAAACCCGGAAACGTAAGATTCCAAAAATCCCAACGCAACGCAGGCGCCACATTATGCAGCCGCAGCACTGGAGGCAAGGAAAGTGGAAGGAAAGATCATTTTCTAATAATATGAATGAGCTCTGCATTAACTTCGGGCCACTGGGCTGTGGCTCTAGCACACGGCATGAGACCTATATCAAAATATTTAGCCTGGTTCTGCCAAGTATGGGGAGTCGTTTAGCATATTCATATTGAATAGGGCTTTATCTAAAAGGAATTTAGATCTGATATGTAAATAAGTTCATTCTAAAGCCGAAAACTTCTATGAGTAACTTCGGGAATTACTGCAGAATAAATGTCCCCAACCATATGAATTATTACAGTTATGTCTGATTGCAAACTTTTAACCTCAGAAGTACACATGATAAATGGAAAAAACATTTTGATATGTGACACGAGAACCAGAAGGATAAGAATAAATGTATTGCATGTATTAAATCAAAAAAGCTGTTAAGGTGAAATTCAGATTCAGAAACATCTTATGTGGAGTTAAGATCCAGTTTTTAAATGCTTGTAAGTCTTAAGGCCCCAAAAACATGGGGGACACTGGAAGGCACAGACAAATGATCAGTTTTTGGTGTTCCTTTGTTGGTTTTACTTCAAAATAGATGCATTAAACACAAACCATACTTTCAGCATAAAACATGAATTCATCCATCTTCCAGTACAGGGTCGCAGTGAACTAAAGTCTTATGTAAGCATGACTGGACATGAGATTTGGGATCCTGCACAGCAAACCTGACAAACTGAGGAATATACAGTCACATTCTATGTGCAGTCTTAGCCAGGTCAGACCAGAGTAGACCAGCTGAAAGCTACTGTTATAAAGCATGTCACAATGGAAAAAAAGAGATCTGGAACAGAGCCCCCCCCCCCCTGATGAAAACAGCAGCACAAACCAGCATGATTTCCATTCTGGTCAGTGTTGGTTAGGTGCTGGTGTAGCTAGTGGACCAGTACAGCTATGAGCTGTGTTGGTCCACCAGCAATAATGTATTAATGATGCTGGTCCACCAGTACAATGCAAAATATGCTGGTATAACCAACATGCATTCTGTAGGTCAGGCTGGTAGCCAGCTATGCTGGTCTGTGCTGGTTTTTTCCGGCAGGGCCTTAATATTGTCTGTTGATTGCTGCTAGATAAACTAACATCTGCTTTGCAGAAAGATACAAAACTTGCGCTTGTTAAAAAGAGCTGCTTGGACATGCACCAAAGTGGGCCCTGCTGAAAAAAATACAGCGTAGACAAGCATAGCTGGTTACCAGCAGAACCAGGATAATGCATGCATATGTTGTGTTTGGTGCTGGTGGACAAGCATCATTAATGAAATATTGCTGGTGGACCAGCTGGTCCTCCAGCTTCACCAGTACCTAACCAGCATAGACCAGCATGGGTCTGTGCATTTTTTAGAGAAACTAGGCAAGAGCAGGAAGTGCAGAGCACAAACCAAGGAAGTCGCAATTCATCAAACTTAAACACGCAACGTGCAAACCGCTTGGCCAGAGCACTGGAGGATACAGTAAAGCACGCAGAAAGTGCTTTTGTTCCAAGAAAAACTAACATTTCTTGAAACTCTGTGGTGATGAAATCCTGCTGCTGCTTCTTATGCATTTCAAGTGACTGTTTTTACTAAATAATAAAGCTGCACTTTAAATGCTTCTGAAAAAGGAAGCTAAGTAATATCTGATTGTGTCATTCTTATCTATTTCTGCTTCTTGACCCAATAAGATGCAGACCACTGGAGATGACTTCACATTTCAATAGCATTTATGTTGAATATATGCAAGCAAAACTGTTTTGTTGTAATTTTTCACATTTTTTTGCCATAGTATATAAGTGGAACCAGAGATTTGAAAATAATACTTTGCATTCTTAGACCAAAATAAAGGGGCAGTTATGATCATCAGAACAAATCTTAGCAGTGAGCCCTACTTGATCTGACTGATGCTGAGCCATACCACTAGAGTGATTTTACCAGCATGCATGTTCACCAAGTGCTATGATCAAATGACATTCCTGAAACGAGTGGAATGCTGTTGTTAATGCCTCCCAATATGGAAAGAGTTACAAAGCCATTTATAGGCCTCCGGACCTCCAACGGGTTCCATTCACAATTTCCAAATGGAGTTTGGGGCAGTAGCGTATCTTTGCATGAGTGGTCATCTTTGCCTCGAGGAGCAAACAAAGCCTTGAGGCAGGTTGCGGGTTTCCATCACTTCTCCTGAAAACAATGTTCATCTTACAGTTGTTGAGCCTGTGAGTATTTGTTGTCAGCACATGGAGTAATATTATATGGACATGGCCTGTCAGTCCCATTTTAACATAAGGAAGGAAAAGCAGGGTGCAAATAAAAATTACTCAGCGTGCTTTGTGGTCTGTGCGAGGAAATGATGATAGGGGGCAAAACAACTTGCGATACTTCCCTAATTCATCCCACTTAAATGTTCCACTTCAGTCCACAAAGAGGCCATTTCAACAGGTAAGTATTTCATAATATTACACGTTTTAAGGAGAAGAACATACAGGAAAAGCAAACTGATACTGGACACTGTTTTATGCATGCTGTCTTCCATCATGCATTAATTAGGCAAACTAGAGGCATTAGATTGTAAGTGATTACATTCTGTGATTTGACATATCTTGACATAGCATTATTTTTTTGTGTCGTGAAATTGGCTATGTTAGCTATTTGATGTATTCCTTCCATCCATCCTGAAAATGAACACAGCAGATCAATCCATACAACAAGGGACAAAACCAGAACATACAAGTAAGATGAGCTCTAGCTGTGACGCTAATCAAATTTCATCGACCTCGGCGTACATTTACGATCATCTGCATTCACTGCAGTGCATACCATGAAGTTTAAATTCTATTAATCCATAATACATTAGTACTGCTGTCAATTTCGTATTCATTAAGTATACCGAGTTAAAACGGTTAAGGCACCTAGTGTCTGTTCAGCCAGCATCACCCAAGGACTTGAGGTTTGTAGCTACCATTCTGATACT
Organism: Petrocephalus schoutedeni; assembly: GCA_026780765.1. Lineage (NCBI taxonomy): Eukaryota > Metazoa > Chordata > Actinopteri > Osteoglossiformes > Mormyridae > Petrocephalus > Petrocephalus schoutedeni. The sequence goes on along the minus strand of JAODKL010000034.1, from coordinate 774,750 downwards.
TCAATACAATGGAAGGGATAACAAATTGGCTACAAATTGTTCATCGTGCCTGAGACACTATACTGACATAATTTTACAGGATCTGAGGATCTTCAGATCGCAGAAGACTTCACAGGAAAGGAAACAGTGTTTATTGGGTAAAACATAAGCAAAGCTCATGCATGACATCATGTCTCTCTTAAGGTATAAGAAGCAGCTGTGCAACACAGCTCTTTCTAATCAAGTCACAGGCTAAAATTAGAGTCTAAACTGAAAGTGCAGGTGTTTTCTAAACATTGCTAATCGAGGCACATTGGCAGTGGACAGAAAATAAAGCCATATATTGCAGACTTTCACACACTTTCAGCTCAGATGACAAAAATGATACCCAATCCATCACTTACACCTAGTTTACAAACAACCTTTACAATTAGCCACAGCTGCGATACCTCAAATCGTGATTCTGAGTTAGAGGACAAATGATTTACTAGTATCCTGTTGATACGACTGTGTATGGAAACATTCAGTGTTCAGTTCAGTTAAAAAATCAGCAGTGTGGCCCAAACTGGCCGCCTCCGCCTTTGTTCTCAGAGATATATAGGCTGCTCCTGACCAGTCAGCAATCGATAGGTAGAGGCAGGCATAGTCTTCAAATGGATCTGCAAAAAAGTGAGGGGTTACAGCAACAGTTAGATAACTGTGTGTTTTTTTTCCTTAATGGTAAATACATACACCCACACATACACTTAAACACAACAGCAGATATCTGCAGTGTCAGAGCCGTGACTGATGTGTATCGTAAGTATATAACTCACCTCCCCAACAGCATGCGTGAGAATGTGAATGATTCTCTCATGGGGCGTGGCCACCACACTCTGTCCATTGATCTCGATGATTCTGTGTCCAACGCGGATGCCCCCCCTCTCTGCGATGCCCCCCCTCATTAAACTGCATATCTGCTCCAAAAGAAAAGGGGTGAACTGATCAACAGAACCATTAATAGTGTTTTAAACTGAAATATTCGAATATGCTGCATACATCTTAGTGGGAAACAAAACAATGCAGATTAACAGGTGCAGCATGAAGGCATTTACAGGTGTGCATGCCCCGATACTCACAATGCCATCTTCTACACTGAAACCCAGCTGATATTTGGGATCGGGCCTTCGGATTATTGCCATGGTGACAGGGGGACAACGAACAATGCTGAGCTTTACATCTGACGTGTTTTTAAGATCCTGCGGAAAAAAAGACGACATGGAATGAGTCTGCAATACGTTTACTTATGCCAGATATACATGACATAAATGACTAGGTGTTCATGGAAGACTGCTGTGCAGAGTGAACCCATCCATCCTAAAGGTACCTGGAACGAAAATAACTGACGTCATTTCAGCAATACAGCATCGCATGAGTCCCTGAGGTGAACATTTTTCCACCCCCTGTCCTGGATTGGCTGACATAAACGTGACGCCGTGGGATTGGTCAGTAAGGCTAATTATGCAGTTACCGGCATGCTTTGCGCTGCAAGTATCAGTAAATAGTATAAATTAATGTGTATTTGTGAACTGCTGTTATGAATATTAAATGTCACAACAGTGTAATGTTTGCTACAGAATGCATGTTTCCTTAGCATGTAACCATGTCATGCAAATTGTTGGCTACCCTGTTTGTGCTGCTGCTAGTGTTAGACCAATAGTGCAAAGAGAGTGACTTCCATTTTAAAAAAGCTGTCATCTGCTTTATTGAAATGACTCAAGCACTGCGCTCTGCATGAGGCCCTGCTGCATCAAAAACATCCTGCGCCCTCTAGGGTTGTGGTGTGACACAGAACCAATAAGGTGATGCCATTTTAAGTATGTCATAGATTGTTCTCGTCGACGTGCTTGTTTTCATTTTGTCTGGACACCGTTTGAAGTGTGCACCTCTACCATAAGATAGTCTGAAGAGGCAGGGGATTTGTTGAAACGCTTGGTCTGGGTAGAAATGTTGCTGTGTTTTAGGTTTTATGTGACAGGGGATATATACAGAATGCTTTAGTATGACTCCCCACCTGACATACATATAAACATGTCCTTCTTAGCCCTGAGAAATCATCCAACAGTACGTTATGAGTTCTGTTGGTTATAGATAACAAGATAACAGCAATTCTAAAACAATTACAGGAAGAGAAAAAAAGTAATTATGGATAAAATCAAAGTGTTTTCCACCATCAGATCAGAAACTGCATCAGGACAAACGTTTTACAAATGATCTACCTCTCTGATGCCCCGCCCCCAATGGCCCCACCCACCCCCTCCCTGATGGCCCTGCCCCACCCCCACCAGCTCACCCTGATGATGCTATGGCATGTACTGATGGGCAGTCCCACCAGGCTGGTGCCGTTGACAGACATGATGCGATCCCCAATGCTGAGCTCGCCGCTGCGCTCTGCGGCACCCCCATGCAGCAGATTGGCCACCACCACAGTGGGCAGGATGGATCCCCAGCCCGACTCCACGACTGCCAGCCCCATGATCTCACTGGGCGCCTTGCTAATGCACACCTGACCAGGAGGACACAGACAAGCGGTTTGTACACTGTATCATTACGCTGTATCGTAAGGCTGCTGGGCAAGGGGTGGTTTAAATGTTTTAAACCTGGTTTAAATGTTCTGCTTTTCTTGCATGTATGAGAAGCTGCATCTTATAATGTGGCACCACATTTCCTTCACTGGAAGGGCAGCCTCTCTCTCTCCATCACAAGGGCACTTCATGTTTTCTCACTTGTAAGGGCACCTTAGAGGGCATCACATTATCCCCACTAGAAGGGCACTTCATAACGGCACCCATTTCCATTGAACGGGCACCCATAGGGGCTGCTTAGACCACTGTAAGGGTCTGCATCACATTCTCTCCCCTAGAAGGATGAGTAGGTGAACTGCATAGTATATTTTTGTGAAAAAGAAAGCATATCGCTTACTAATTTTTGCACCATAGCATGCAAAAAAATGCAAATCATCGGTAACTTTAACGTTATTTATTTATAACAGTAGTGTGATGTCTTACCATAATTTGTTCACATAATGTGCTTTGACAAATGATATCCTACTGGCAGTCGGCCGATAAAAAAGTTTTTAAAGCCTAGCATTCTGAGCGACCCTGTCCCCGTCCTCTCCATCTATGCCAGAGAGTGTTTCTGTCCATTGGAAGGGTACCCACAGGAAATGCCCAGACCATCATAAGGGCACTGCATCACATTCCCTCCAAGGGCACTCATCAAGACACTTGATCACATGTTCTTGCCCTGCGGGGCACATCATCTCCAGTGAAGGGGGCATCTTAGGCAGCCCTAAATTATGGTTTCCCATAATTTATGGTTTCCCATAATTTAGTGCTGGGTGACACTCTGAAGACAATGGTGGCGGGTCCACCACTTTTTACGAACTCACCTCCCTCATGTTCTCGGAGCGGGAGAAGTGCACCAGGTCACCGTTGTAGAGCTCCTGAGTACCCAGGTAGTCGCTGTACTCGCCGGGCTGCAGCTCACTGGCTTTGATGCCGTTGGCCTGTAGAAACTGCTGATAGGCCACTCCAAAAGCCTGTCCAATGGCCTGGGCGATGGTCTGCGCCTATGGTGAGATCAGGGACACCAAGCCAAGGGCTCACATGGGGAAGGAATCTCTACCAGCCACTTGGCTGATAGTCTGTGTTTGTGGTGAGATCAGGGACACCATGCTAAAGGCTCACATGGGGAAGAAATCTCTACCAGCCACTCGGCTGATAGTCTGTGCTTATGGTGAGATCAG
>JAODKL010000034.1:755095-770884 GCA_026780765.1 Petrocephalus schoutedeni | reverse complement strand
ACCATGCTAAAGGCTCACATGGGGAAGAAATCTCTACCAGCCACTCGGCTGATAGTCTGTGCTTATGGTGAGATCAGAGACACCATGCTAAAGGCTCACATGGGGAAAGAATCTCTACCAGCCACTCGGCTGATAGTCTGTGCTTATGGTGAGATCAGGGACACCATGCTAAAGGCTCACATGGGGAAGAAATCTCTACCAGCCATTAACCGTTAACCATTAAAGAACAGGCTTCCTGAGAATGGTGACACAGTAGCTACCCATATTGATCTTTAAGCATGATTGATACCGTAAATACAGCAAATCAAGTATTTACATGCCATGCATTTTTTGATTATAGTTACTACAATATAACTGTTGCCCCACTGAATGCAGGGGTGCATTTGTGCCACATACTGATAGCTATTCACACACACTGTCACATGGTATGGCCATGGGGACCAATCAGAGCCACCTATCCATTCTGAGAAGGATTACTCTCTGGTTACCTGCTATGGCACTGAGCTGTTACAGACAGCATGGCTGGTGGTCGCGAGTGTTGGAAAACGGTGGTATGATCCCCATTAACTAAGTTTGGGAAGACTGAAGAGCTAAATACTGACACAGGCTGATGAAAATGACTCACATCTTCAGAGGAGAACACATGGCAGATCATGCAGCAGTTCTTGCGTGGCCCCGGAGAGCTTGGATCTGACCCATCGCTGGCCCCCTTCCTGCTGGCAGGCTTCCTACGTGCCATCAGGACCACGATGGAACTGATGTCCGCGATGTATGAGATCATCTGGAGCGGATGGTCCATCATGGCTTCCTGTGGAGCAACAGAGGAAGCTCACTTTAGCTACAACCAAAGAGAGACTGATAAGGACAACTAAACACTTTGCCCAGGCGTATCCTATATTTGCTAAAATAAGGTCTTTATCAAGGCTTCTTAGGCATTTATTGCTAGAGATTCCAATGCTACACTATTGTGGGCATATTGAGGCATCTATAGCTGGACAGTTCCTGAAATATGATGCATCTATCTGTCCTGGTCAGGATCAGAGGTGGAACTGAGCCAATCTACGAATGCAGAGTGCACAAGGCTGGGGACAGCCAGTCTGACACAGGGTTAATACATGGTGTGTCTCTCTCACACACACACACACACACACACATACACAGTCATACCCTATCAGCAATTTAGAGATTCCAAATCATCTAGCCCCGTCTTCATACTATGGCAGGAAACAAAAGTTCAGGCGAACTTCACACACACACACACACACACACACAAGAGAGGCAGGACTCAAACCCCACCCCTGGAGGGCTGTGCAGATCAAAGGATAAGCACCCTGCACCTGTGTGTCTGCGCTTAGCACTTTAATGCGCTGGGTAGAAATGAAGAGGTCCACTTCCGTCATAGGCTGGGACTCCCCTTCTGGAGCCTAAAGAGGAGGCGAGCACAGAAATACGCTGCAATTCCCCCGTCGGAAGAAAAAGGAACAACAACCAGAGCTAATTTAAGGACTAACAAATCACCTTGATCCTGTCCACAGCCTCCTGTGCCTGAGCCATGCGGACGTTGGTGGAAGGGTTCTTCTCAGACATCAGCTGTGTGGAGCCCAGGTATTTGGCTCCAAAAATAACTCCATCTAGAAGGTCCTCTGGGTCACAGGGACCAGGAACTGGGTCATCAGCACCAGACAGGGAACAAAACTAAAGTCGGTAAGCACTGGCTCAAAGAAATGTCAAAGAATTTAATATGCCAGATATTACAAAGCAAAATAAAATGCTAAGATTTCTGTAATGAAAATAACCGACAGCTGCTGTTTACTCAAGGTTGTGCAATAAGCTATATTGTTGATCACAAGGCCATTAAAGCAGACCGATGTGAATATGCTGGACAGACATGCAGACGGTGCCCTTTTGCCAACTCCCTTACCATCTTTATAGGCTGGGTGACACTCTGAATTCTGAAATCAAATATCAGAAAATCAGTAGACGCAACTAGCAAAATAAAGATACTGAACAATTTCACGCAGGTACAAAATTTTAATCCAACATCGATCTTTCGTTATTGCTGGTTGCCGTGAGAAACTGACCACACTGTTCATAGGGGCAGCAGCTCTGTCTTCTTCTGAAGTGGTGCTCTCCCCTGTCTGTGGGTCCTGATGCTCTGGGACAGCACTTGCACCGAAGCCCATGCCCCCGCTATTCGCGAAACAATCCCAAAACCTCTCTCCGTCCTCCTCGCTGTAGGACACGGACACCACTGCATCAATCTCATTCCCAGGTGATATGTACTCTAGACTAGCCGGCCTTTGCAATGGAAACCCCCTCTCCTCAAATTCCAGGAGTCCCAGAAGATCTTTTTGATGGCTTTCAGAGAAAAGTAGTCCAGCACACTGGTGCGCCTCAGTTCCCGGAAGCACGTTAGCTTCTGAATGGGCAAGAGTTCGCTCTACAGGCATGCAAGAAAGGGAGCAGGGAATGTCACTGGTGCATTTGTCGCAATGCGGTGTTGGCATGGCGACCTGTAGTTGTCCCAGAAGCTCCTCGATCTGAATGTGATTATCGCCGCCATCAGCTTTGCATTCCTCATCCTGCTCCTCTTCATCCTCCATCTCCTCAGCGTTTCTCCTTGCTGCACTATCCCGGTGGCCTTCTCCCTCAAGCTCTGGCTCCTGTACACAGGCTCTGCTCTCAGCCAAAAGCCACAAGTCATGTACACTGTTCTCAGTAGTGTCAAGTATGGCGTCTGATTGCAGCAACCTGCCGTCATCCTCGCCAGCCACTGAAGCACCGTCACTGGATGTGTCAGACCTCCAGTCCAGGGGTGGGGGCTCTATTAGATTAAAGGAGTCCAGATCCTCCATATCTAGGTTTCCAAAGTCTTCCTTACTGGCAGCTTCGATGGTCTGGTCACACACTTCCTCTGCCATGCCAGTGCCAGGCACGGCCATATCCCGCTGTACTGCCTCACCTAAAGGGATCTGTTCAGGCTTTTCACAATGAACTTCATCTGTTCCAGGTAAGGCTAAAAGGTTCACCGGAGGCACTATGGCTGTTTCTTCTTTCTCAGGAGACTGAGGGCTACTTCTGAACCCCATCAGCAGTTGTGACTGTGCATCACCCTCCAAGATGGCGTCCTCCAGTCCATCCATCCAACTTCAGAGAAGGAGTATAAGCTCTAAAAGGAAGTCTGGCCCCGTTAGTAGGAAACATCAAGCCTTCCACACCAGTGAAAGTCCACCTGTAAGTGACCTAAAGAACAGGAAAAAAAAAAAAGTTAGTCTTAGTCATTTTGTCAGAGGCTTTCTAATTTCAAATTAGCATCTGTTGTACAGGTCATTAAATGGACTAACTGATTACATTTACACAAACACAAATACATTAATATAAAAAAAAACAATGTAAATACTGAATGTCAAAACAATATCCTGATTATGAAGATTCCAAAGAATAATTTAATGATACAGGAATATTATATGCAGACACCTTAACTGAAGTGTGGCATTGAGATATCACTGCATTAAAATCAATGCTTAGTAAACAAATTCAGGTGGTGATAAATTATTCCAATTTATCTATGGCTTGTTAATTGACCTGTGATTATTATAACTTAAAGGTCACTTTTTTCAACGACAAGATGCATTTTGCTAAATAAAAAACTATAGAATTCCGGATTTGCCTAGAAGATTTTTAAATTCTTGAGATGTACACATATGGTACTTGGATGGTACTACCACTGGGATGTTACAGTATAGTTTAAAATATTGTTCAGTACTTTGCCTTACCTGAAGACTAGAGCCAGTTGTATGAGCCACACGTGTTAAAGCACAGGGTACTAAGGAATTCTCATGACAAAGATAAAAAATAATTTCCTGAAGTCAATAAATCAATCTAGCTACATAACTGAAAATGTTATGCAGAATACGTGACAGGGTGCGCGCTGTCACTTAAAAGCATCAGTTGAACAAAACCATAAAAACATTGTTGAAATGTGTTGAAATAGCCATTCCACTGCATAAACCATAGTAGCACTGCATAAAGCACAGAAGATTTTTTTTAGAAATGATACAAACACAAATACTAATATCACGAGAAATAAAAAGTATCAAAGTAACCAATAAGTAACCTCAATCAAAGTACACGCACATAATACGCGTGTATTTCCTACAGGTCGAACTAGTGACAGACTGACATTTGCAAGCGGACCTCTCCGAACTTTAAACTCCACTAATAAAAGTTGGCGTATTAAGGAATGATCTAGCCAACTAGCTTGTTAGTTAAATAAGCAGCACCCCAGTTGCTGGCGTGTTTGCAATACAGTCGGAAAACATCCAGAATGATTTTAGGGAGGAAAAAAAAGTCTCCCCAAGATATGAACAAACGTCTCAGTCCGAAAACTTACCGGTCAAAATATGACTCTAGCTGCTCGCTCCATTGTGCTATCGCCTGGTTTCGCGGACGGTGTGCGCATGCGCTCCAGGACTTCCAGTCCAGTCCAATCCATTGCCAAATCGTCAAAAACAACGATTACGACCTGCTCTTTAGAAACGTATTAAATTTTCAGGTCATTAATGAGCTGGTATAGTTTTACATATTGACAGAAAGCAGGGAAAATGTCAAATTATTATTTTAAAAAGTTTTTATTGTCAGATAAATTTAAATAAACCCTCGTGGTGTGAGTTGAATCAGCCACAGCTCAACATCAGCAAGACAAAAAAACTGTCAGTGGACCTGAGATTACAGCCTCCTGTCTCTCCTGTCCATCAGGGGTATGGATGTGGAGATTGTTCAAGTATACAAATACCTTGGTCTTCACATTGACAATAAACTGGACTGGTCCAAGCACTCAATGGCCACCCACAGGAAAGGTGAAAGCAGGATGTACTTCCTACGGAGACTTAGATCTTTTAGTGTCTGTAACACCATGTCGCTCATGGTCAATGAGTCGGTGGTGGCCAGTCTCATTTTTTATGCTGTAGTATGCTGGGGAGGCAGCACGAAAGCGGCAGATGCTAACAGACTGAACAAACTGATCAGGAAGGTGGGCTCTGTGGTGGGTGACAAAGTAGACATCTTAGAGACCGTGGCAGAAAGAAGAACACCGTCCAGACTTCAGGCCTTCTTGGACAATACCGATCACCCACTCCATAGTGTGGTGCACAATAACTTTTTCTACTCTCTAAATTAACATGTGCAATATATTTATCATAATACTGTGCAATAATCCTTAGGTGCAACATGCTTCTTCTTTGTAACAATATATGTTTTGTAACAGAAACTATTTTTTTTTATTAAGAATTTTATTGAGTGGTTAAATTTTTTAGCTTAATCTTCTGTACTATTCTTGGTACTTTTTATTGCATTACTGTAGTCATTGTGTTTTGTGTGTTCGTGCAGTCATGATGCAAGCAATTTCCTCCGGGATGAATATGAATGAAGTTTTTCTGATTCTGATTCTAAACACAATGCATCATTAAATATGATTAAACATCGAGACACAATTATTTAAACAGTGTTTAAAAGAGAACATTTACATAACAATATTACAAATGTATCCATCCATCCATCCATCCAACTACTTTTTCTGTTCAGGGTAGGTAGAATCCATATCATATCTATTTTTACAGATGATATAATTAAGTGCAATTAAGTAACTTAAGTGCAGTTTGTTAATCAGTTTTATCATTTACCGCCACTTAGAGCTATGCGAAACATTTATTCCGACATTCATTTAAATCAATTCAAAAACACATACACTTGGAGGAAAAAAAATACGCAAATTGTGTAATGCAATTTGCAATATATCAATATATGTCATAGATAAAGACTGCAATCTCAAAAAGAGACAAGGGCAGCAAACTGAAAAAACACATATTTACACTGCTTGCAATGTTTTACAAAGGCTGATCAAATGCTGGAATCCAAGAGAAATCCTAGGCAAATCCTAGGCAAAATGTATTAATAAAATCCAGATATTAATCATTAGCCACTCCACCAGAATATGTCTGGTATAACCCAATCAGAGAAGAAGTTGTACCCAGAAGTCCCACTAGCCAATGAGGGAAGGAGCTGGACCAAAGGAAACCCGGGGGCATCCAATGGATCGCATTGCTCAGGTCGGCCATACTGGACAGGATAGAGAGGACTTCACTGTACACCTGCCGCTGGGCCACAGTGTTCCTATTCACCCCGGCATCACTGAGATGGAAACAAAACTCCATTTAGGGTTTAAATGTCCAAAACATGCAAATTTCTAATCAGCTTTACAATAGGCAGATTTGGCCAGCTAATTAAGCAACTCAGCAGACTTTTTAAATCCACATAAATCACAGGATGAATGATATAGGAGTAGCATAGAATTGCTCTGATTATTCAAGGAATTATCTGTTACAATTAGGATTAAACTAAATATTGTTACTGCATGTGGGTCATTCCATGTCAAATCATCACACATTCGGACCTCATCGTTACAGATTTTGCATGCTGATTTGGTCACATGAATAACTCATGAAACTGAAATTGAACATGTCTTGGATCAATAATGAAGGAGATTTAAGCAAACGAAGTTTTGACTATTGAGAATATGAAAATGGTGGTAACCTCAATAGTTTCTGCATGACTACAGAAAATCGCATCAGGTGAAAAAAAGTTTAAATAATTAACCTGGTCCTGTTCAAAACTGACTATATCTGATGTTCCGTTTTCTGCTTTTAGATACGTAAATCACTCGAAGATTAGGGCTCACCTCCCTTTCCTCTGATTGGCTCTCCCATTTTTCCTCTGCTTCTTCCTTAGCAGTAGAATGACTCTGAAGGACCTAGAGAAAGCAGCACGTCGTGTGAAGATGTGAAGCTGCAGATGTGTACAGGAGCTCTGCAAGACGGCGGCTTCACCTGAGAATGCTCATCAGCAGGGATACGGCCCACATCACCGTGCTCAGCGTCCACCAGTTCGCAGACTTAACACCGATTAGCCGAGCATCAGCGGCCCACGCAATGTGCTCCAATGGGTAGTACATCTGATCGGCTACATTATTAATCACGCATATCCAGCGCACCCCCACATCTTCCTCCTAAGTAGGTACACCAAGGATATCACAAGTCCCTGTTATATTTACAAGTTAAAGGCCACTTTGGTTTTTCAAATATAAACAATGTCAGCACAGTTATTATTTCCCCTTACAGAGGCGCCTAACCCGTAACTCCAGCTGTAAGCGAACATGGAAAGGTCATCAAAGAGTCGCAGTACGGTGCGACAGTCGCTGAGCTGGGATGAAAACCGCAGCAGACTGTTTCCCAGCTGTGATGATCCTGATCCTCTCTCGGTCACGATCCCACCAGCCAGCAGGGACCCATAGCACAAAGTTCTAATCTAACAATCAAACAGAAGTAATGCTTCAATATGTGCTGCTTTTGTGACGTTTTCTGTCCACGTAGTACAATTTTAGCATTTTCTAAATTTATTATAATAATTGCAACCCATGTCATCTTTTCTATTGTGAGATGCAAGTGATTTACCTAGATTTTCTTGAATTATAAAAGGAGAAGTCTCTTACCACTTTGTCTCTTCCCCTATAAGACTCAAGTAAATTTACTAGCGATTCCAATGACTTTGGCATTTTCACCTTGTTTCTTTACGCACTTCACCTCGAATTTGCACAGCAACTATTGATTGAATATTATCAGGTGCAATGCTATATTTCTTTCAGCTGAACTTTGGAACAAGACACATGACTGAGACCTGAAACCTGCAAAAACTAGAATCCACTTCCACTTCCTGGTCAACGGTGGCCGCCTTTTCAAACTAAAAGCCAAATTTCTTGCTTTAATTACGTCAATAATAATTCTTACAACTTATTATTACGAATTTTTTAACAGTATCATTGCATTTTAAACGTAAATATTTACTGTTGATTAATGTTGTGAAATACTTAATGTAAAAAATCTAGAACGTGTTCAGTATATTTAAAGACCAGAGCAGGAGCGGGAATAAGTGCCCCGTGAGGCTTTATGGAATGAGTGCTAAAATTAATTGAATTTGCATTAAAGTATGGCGAACTTATTTTAAAGTGTCGTTGTATCAGTTCGATTCAGGTTTTACACTGTTTCAAAATAGTCTTATTTTATCCTTTATAGGCTGAGTCCGGACGATGAGGCTCCATATAATTTACACTTAGGACCCGCAGACCTTATCCTCAACTGTCATGGACACTGAGGGTCGTAATAGTAGTTTTTATGTTCTTAACTTTAAAAAAGGTGTTTGGTTAATATTTATCCACATGCCCGCACGTTGACAACGACAGTAGGGGGCGCACTCAACACAAATTTTAGTTTGTCTTTCGCTGTCTAAAACATTCCTCCTCTGCGTGAGAAATTTTCTGAGTTACTTTGTTAGTTAAACTTAACACGCACCTGATTTAACACTCAGCTAATAAGCTGTGGTGATGCAAACCGTCACAACTGGACCAAGGAAAAACCATGCTGATGTTGACCGACACTCAGTAAACTCGTGGTTTCAATATCCAGCCGCGGACGTGTTACGTAACCTACGTCATACGTTACGCTTCCGGCTAAAGGGTGGCAAAATAAAAGTAGCTGTCTTAACCGGAAGTAGAATTCCCTGCGTTATTTGAGTATGCCCCCAAATGGGGCTAGACGCATTGGGGGACGGTAGATATTGGAATTTATCCAGTTAAAAATTCTATAAATGATGATGTTAAAATGCCACTTCCAATCTGTTTCATAATTTCGAAGTAAAACCTACGTAAATACAAGTTTGTGCATTGTAGCCTAATTGGTCTCTTTAGAGTGAAATTTGCTGTGTTAGTGTGTCTGTGGCTTGGGATAGACTGAGATATTATGCCTCTGCCCTGTGTCGTCTTTCGACCCTGTCCAGGATAAGCGTTTAGAAGACAAATGTGTGGCCTGTCATTTCAGACAAATCGTAGGATATGTCCACTCTCAAAGACAAAAGACAAAGAATGCAACTCATTCAAATAAAGTAATACTCATTTAATTGTTATATTATAATATAACATTAAAGCAAACATACAGGAATCACATTAATAGGCAATTGGTTTTGTATTTAATACTGAGGAACGCTTTCTTGCAGACTGAAATTCCCTTTTACACAAATATATAACATTTTATATATATGCGTGATTGACAATAAGACAATACAATTCAGATCTAAAACATTTTCGGCTTCAAGTTTTATGAACCAAAAATGTATAAAAATAAATTAGGTATAAGTAAAATAGGCATTTAATTTTGCCCATTTGCTTTTTTATCCATTACACCCCTCCATGTACTATAGGAAAGACGAACATTTTATAGTGTATAAAAAAGCTAAATGTTTATCATTGATATTTTTTACATATAAGGACTGTTGGTGGCTGTGCATTACTTGCTTGTTTAAAAAAGGGATTGATCTCAGGTTGCATGGTAACAAAGATCCATTCATGCCATGGAGTATCTCTTCCCCGGAAGCTCTTCACGTGGTGTTAGAATCATTGTCATAGACATCTGGGACACAGACAGACACAAGATGGATTAAACACTTGATTTTTCTCATTTCTCTGTGCTAGCTAATCTCTTTATTTGTATCCCTATTCAAAATGTATCTAATGTCATCTTAGAAATATGTTTTAGTGTAGCAGCAAGCTTGCAAACACAATTACCATCATATAATAACCGTTTTACAGATATTTTTTCATATGAATCAGAAATTAAAAATAACAGACCTTTATTACTATCAATGTCATCATAAATGTCCCCTTCCCTGCAAAATAACAGAAAAAACATTTCAAATGAAGAAACTGCACACCAAAAATAATCTTCAGGTTAGGTCATACCCCCTCCCGCATCTGGCTATGTGCATAAAGTATTTCAAAATTTCACAGTAAGTAAGTCTGGTGGCTGATCCAGTCAAAGTTACTCGTTCATGATGTATCTGGAGGGGGACTTCAGCTTGCACCCAGTCATGGGTTACGGCATGTCAATATGTAAATGCCATGTGTTACGCCTATAATTCTGATTGGATGGACACATACTCACTCTTGTAGCAGGAGTGCCCTTGCGACATACCCATCTTTAAAAGAGAGGGGGGGGGTTAAACAAAATTCATTAAATTCTTCAAGCTGACATCAACAAGGACTAACTTTTAATCGATATACAATTTCCAATAAATTAATATATTACCAGTATCAAACATTTTCTTGTGTTACAATTTCTAATAACAGAAGATTAAATAATCCCTCAAGAATCTAATAATTATGCTGACATAAAGCCATTATGAGTAACTGTACTGTTTTACTGTGTTAAGGTGCGCTACCAAAAGAATATCACTTAATGCTTTATACCAGAAGAGGACACACTATGCACATACATTTCCCCTGTCCATTACGACACAATGCTTTCTTCTCGTTCGCAAACTGAATAACTTCTAGGATTTCACCAGGAATCAGTGGCAGATCCTTCCCACTTCCCTTCTTTGTGCTGGTATTCGGATCAACCATCATCTTATATTTCACGTGTATAGGTCCTTCAAACTGACAACACAAAAATGGAATTTTGGTAAACATTTTGTCTTGCAGACGCTTCAGTGGTTCCTTACAGCAGTACTTCATAGTCTAGGTAGTAAATATGGAATATTGTCTTGTATTGTGTAACATTTAGTAGTACAACATCTAATGGATGTAATCATTAGCATATTGCTAGAATGCATATTGATTATTGTCTTATGATGTAACCCACGCAAGTAACCGATTACTATGCATTTCCACTCCATTGTTAGTTTTACAGCTATTGTTGACTGTTTCATTCAGCTCTTTATGAATGCCCAGTGGCTTATCTGTTTTGAAGGCCACATTTACCAGCTTAGCAGTTTATCTATCTTGAAGCCTACAGATAGCATCAAACTAACCAGCAGGTGGCTGGTTGAAAGCACCAAGTGTTCTTATCAAGCAGTAGGGAGTCACTCCAGTGGGCTACAAAGACCTGAGGGTCGTGGGAAAGACACTCGTACCACCATTATTTTTTATAGAAAAAATGGGATGGTTCAGAAATATGATCAGAAAAACGTATCGTTGCTTACTATTCTACTAAATAAAATATTAAAAACTCACCTTAAACTTTTTTCTAAATTCTTTTTCTTCCTTCTCCTGTTTCTTGCTTTTTTTTAGTTCCAGACTAGAATGAAAAAAAGTCAAGTTTTAATGTCAAAGCACGTTTTCAGCCATCCTTATTAAACCACAAGTCAGATTGAACTGCAGCCTTCGACATTCCACACTTCTGTCAATTTAACACATGAACTTGCCAGAATTGTTGCTGAAGTATTTAATTTTTAAAAGTAGCTACTCATTGTACAGTACTCTTGGAGACTACTTAAAAGAACCTGCAACTCCTGGATTTTAGTGCCTTGGGGTAGAGTAATCTGTAACTGGATGGAACGTGGATGGCTACATGGATTACTGTATTGCATAATGGATTTTCCCCATTCACTTTACTCAGACCTATTCATGATGCGAGTATCCAGTACCTGTGTTTCTCTATTTGGCACCGTTCATTACAGCCGGAACGGGAGCTGGCAGTGTTTGGATGTACCTGATTTCTGGTGGTGGAGGGGGAAAGTCCTCTGCCATGGGATCAACATCATCGTATACATCTGTTGATGATGCAAATATCATTCACTCTCATTTTCCGCGTGCTTTCAAATTTATTTCTATGTAAGTTCAAAGCCCAAACCAGTAAATTCCCACACTTTCTTACCATCATCCAAATCTGCACTGCTGTAAAGACAAACAAAACAAGTGTTACCAACTAATATAATGTACCACAGTCTTTCTAGACTAGCTACATTGGCTATCAAACCTCCATAACTATGTGGAATTCATCATGCCACGATTAAACAATTTACTGATTATGTAGAAAAGTGATTGCAGGTGACCTGTTTGGCTGATCCGGCGTCCCCACATCATAATAAAGGTCATCCGGGTC
This sequence comes from Petrocephalus schoutedeni, assembly GCA_026780765.1. NCBI lineage: Eukaryota > Metazoa > Chordata > Actinopteri > Osteoglossiformes > Mormyridae > Petrocephalus > Petrocephalus schoutedeni. The sequence goes on along the minus strand of JAODKL010000034.1, from coordinate 758,897 downwards.
CACAGGGGGTGCAGGGAAAGTCATATCACTGGGTTTGCACAGGAGCCTTCGTTTCACTTCCTCATAGTCTACCTCCACGCAGGTGTTGCTGATGTAGCCGTCTGCAAGTATAAGTCAACAGTTGTTCATTAGTGTTTCTTTCCATTTTTCCATCAGACTTTAGTTGGTCAATATAATAGCTTAAATATTCTCACAAAAAAACTCCCAATAACTATATTTTAACATGGGTTTTCATTATAACAACAATAATTTAAGTAGATATACAGCATTTGCAATTCAATGTGTACAGAACAACACAAATATGCAAAATAATTGCACCCAATGTGACACATGCCATCTCATATGTCCACAGTTCCACAGAGGAACCTCACACAGGCAGTGCATTCACTTTAGATGCATTTCTCATACAAACAGCAATCTTTATGTACGAACCATTCATACGTGAACTGCAACCTGCCACAAGGGCTTCAAACAATAGCCCAGCGTTTCGAATTGGACTCCACAGCCATCTGGACAGAACCAGCATCCCCGGGTGCTAGTAATAACCTCCGCTTAGCAAAACCAAAACCTGAGACATACGCACATACCCACATCCCCCATCTACAACAACGTATAACAAATAACCATTGCAAACCCATTCAAATTACTTGCAACATGCATATGTTTAATAACTTCTGTACTCCGTTGTTTGTTATATACTGTATATCAATGCAAATTCCTTGTGTGAACTTACATGGCCAATAAACCTCATGCATTCATCACCATAATAATCATTAACAGTATATTACATTGAGAGCACAGGTGCTTCCTTTGAAAGCTGGGTCTGAAAATGTTTTGTACATTAATACTCAACCAGAAAATATAAGAACAATAAAGTTTCAGGCACCAGTGAAATAAACATCTGAGCTTGGGGCTTGGGAGTTAGACGATAAGCAAGCTTTCGACACAGTTGCCTGGCAGGACAGTGATTGTAAGCCGGCAATCAAATGGACAGTTAGCTACCTGAAATAGTTATTTAGCTTTTTCCCAATGCCTATGTCCATTGGCCCAGTTCAAAGTTTAGAATGAACGGTCTCCTGAAGTCACACAGTCTAGGCCAGGGGTGGGCAGAAAGGGCCGTTGTGTATGCAGGTTTTTGCTGCAACTCCTTAATTAGGTTACTAATTAGAGTACTGATTGGCAAGTGAGTCCTCACACCAGGGTTTGAACAGCTGACCTAAAGGTTATCCCAAAAACCTGTATACACACCGGCCCTTTGTGGATAAGATTGCCCACCCATGGTCTAGGTCCACTAACAGCATCATAGCCGTAATAACATTCAGATGCCTAGCTTGTTAGTTTCCCTATTATTATACTGTAGTGAGCTAGGAGCATCTATACTGCAGCATGCAAGGGTGCCAATTCTCTCTTCCTGTTCCTTCAGTTATTAATATAGCTATCAACTTGTGAATTCTACGCTTGCTTAACCCACTTGGTTAACCATGTACCTTGCTTTTAAAAGCAACAGAGCACATCCTCTGCTGCTTCGAATTCTACTTTCCAGCCTGGTTTTGCTCAAAGGTCTTAGTTCGATCTTGAGGGTAGCACTTTTACAATTCATTCTGGAACAGAGCTATTTGTCTTACATTGAGTTTCCACTCTGACACTGTATGACAATACTGTTGAAAAAGAGTTTTGATTTGTTCATGAGTAACAGAAATGATAATAAAAATAAATTTGGGTGACCAAATTTACTTGTCCGGCATGGCATGGTACATTTGGCCGATTGTGGCGGGTTAACTCGTCATTTTCATATAATGACTGGTTTATCTCGTCATCATCAGAAAGGGATCAGAGGCAGAACATTCATGTACACAAATAAACACATATGCTTCTACATCAAATCACTAAACAATTTTAAACTGAATTTTACACTTCATAAATATTCATGATAGTCCTTAAAACATCTTAGTGCATTTCAAAGTGCATAAACATTCACTACTGATTTTTGGAGGAACTCAGCATAAACATGGTGCATAAACATTCACTATTGTGGCACTCATTTGAGAAACTGCAGCTCCCGATTACATGCATTTTTTCGTCAGTGTGGTTAATTTTTAGTGTGGACTAGCATAAAACTGGAGCATATGGCTATATTTCTGCTATTTCTTGGGACACTGGGAAACAGTCACTGTCACAATCAAATTGGGACAGTTCCAGTCAAGCCCGGACATCTGGTCACCTTAAACTGAATGCAATATTACTATTCTTGTGTGTTAGTTAATTAAATATAGCAGACATTACCAATAAAGCACTTGTCTGTATGTGCCAGTTAGTATTTGATGTATTGATGAACACACTGTAAAGAAATGAAGTGGTTAATGCAGCGTTTCCCAACCCAGACCTCGGAAACCCACAGACAGTTCTCGTTTTTGCTCCCTCCCAGCTCTCAACCAGACGGTCCACGTTTTTGCTCCCTCCCAACTACCAGCCAGACAGTTCTCGTTTTTGCTCCCTCCTAGCCAGACGGTCCACGTTTTTGCTCTCTCCCAACTCCCAGCCAGACAGTTCTCGTTTTTGCTCCCTCCCAGCTCCCAGCCAGATGGTCCACGTTTTTGCTCCCTCCCAACTCCTTGGCAGACAGTCTAAATTTTTTGCTTCCTCTCAGCTCCAGCAAAAATGTGGCCCGTCTGCGTGTTTCCGAGAACTGGATTGGAAAACATTGGGTTAATGCAAAAGTCATCTGGGCCTGAAATGCAGGCAGCCGCTGTATCTGACTTACAGCTGCCGGTCATTGTCCTTGCCAGCCACTTGCCCTCAGGGTTGTTCTTCACCCGGATGATCTCCACTTGGTCTCCCTGCCGTACACACAGGTCGTTCTTCCCGCCCTGGTAGTCACGAAAGACCCTGGCTATGTTCAGGACCTCCACGTCCTTCGGGAGCTAAGAGCAGACCGGCAGAGAAGAGCTTTTCAGTTCTCTGTTAGCAGCACACATATAAACATAGTTCAGGGGAAGTGGGAAGTTTTAGGGTTTTGTGAAAGTGAAAACGTAAAATGTCTCTCATCGATCCTCAAAAAGGAGACCTTAAATTTTTTGCGATACTCGTTCTCCTTCTTCTGCCTTTCCTTCTGTTCCTTTATTCCCATGTCTTGCTGCCTTCTCACGTCCATCGGCATCCTGTCTTTGAGAGCAGGTGGCTCAGGTCTGTGGGCAGAAGCCATCGAGATGCTCATGATACCTGCTTCAGTCTCTGCATTCAGTAGGACTGCCTTTACGTTATGATCTTGGCCTCTGGGCTGCAGGTTCACTTTTATAATTGCCTTGGACGGCAATGTGTGGCCATGTGGCATTATCACTGTGTCACGCCAGCGTACCTCACCCAATCACAAATCACAACTTGCACCAGACAACAGTACCACCTAAAGTAAGCTATAAATATAAATTAAAATTCTAATTATAGACTTATCTTTTCTTACAAAATATAATTAAAATGTTTGACTCACTCATCAGCTGTTTCATAGATTTCCCCATCATTGTCCTGGAAGAAAATACACGTTCTGTGTATTAATAGCAAATTGCTAAGGTAACATACCATAAAATGTCAACCAAAGGCTTTCAGTGAAAGAATTTTAGAACAAAAGAACCCCCCCCCACCCCATTCTGTTACATTTCTCTTATGCTATTGTGAAATATTTCCATGCTACTTCACATTTTTCTTTAGATTAAAACATATGTATTAATTTCTACACACATTTCTTATTTATGTTATAAACTTTATAATATATATATATATATATATATATTATAAAGTTTATATAATA
>JAODKL010000034.1:724405-754995 GCA_026780765.1 Petrocephalus schoutedeni | reverse complement strand
TATATATATATATATTATAAAGTTTATATAATAAGTTATTATATATATATATATATATATATATATATATTATACATTAATACAATACTATCAATATTCATATTCTACATATGCAGCCCCCTTTCCACAAAAGTTGGGATGCCGTGTAAAGTGTAAATAAAAACAGAATGTAAAGATTTGCAAATGAAACAAACCTATATTTAATTAAAAATAAAATGACACTGACAACATATTAAATGTTGAAACAGAGAAGTTATATTGTTTTATGACAAGTATATGCACAATGTGAATTTGATGCAACAGGGTAAATGTCAGGAAAATCATACTAGGACAGATTGATTTTATTTGGGGTTAATCAGAGTCACTTTACTTGATGACAGCTGTGTACCCAAAAAGACTGAATGCTATAATTAAATCATAAGGTGCTTCAACAAAGTGTCAGTTTAAGGGTGTGCACACTTATGCAAGCACTTTATTATGTGGTTATTTTTTCCCCCTAACAGATTTCTTGAATTGTACAGATTATAGGTCACATTATATGTGGAAAATGTTTTAAAATGATTTATCGTGTCCTCATGTTTTTACATCACAAAAACCAGGAATTTTAACAGGGGCGTGTACACATCTTATACCTACTGTGTGTGTGTGTGTGTGTGTGTGTATATATATATATATATATATATATATACATCCAATGACAATAAAAAGCCCTGACTGTGGAGACCCCCAGAGTACTACATTATGGAGAAAATATTAAGGACAACAAAGGTAATAAAAACTGAAGGTTGAAATATCAAAAATGTTTTACACTAAATAAGAAATACATCTAGCAATATTGTATGCAAACATTTCTGGGGAATAACTGTAGAGAAGCATTCTGGGCCGTGCTTGTGATGACAGTGTGGTAGGAATATGCAGCAACTGTGTGGGCTACGGAACGAGAGTGGCTCACCTCAGCTGCCTGCGCAGAGTCTGTGAAGAAAAAGAAACAAAATGAAATAAAAACTTTAACATGCTACATCTACAGAGTACAAGTAAAATCATGTTGAGCAAATGCCTTCTAGACAAAACGGTGCTCACAGCTGCAAGATTGGGAGCCTGCAGAAATATTACTGCTCAACTGTGCATTTTTATTTTGCTATTATTCAGAGAAAAAAATATAGAACAGCTTGGGCAGGATGCCAGCCAAACACAGGGCATGAGCCAGGGCTACAGTCTGGGCAGGATGCCAGCTTATCACAGGGCATGAGCCAGGGCTACAGCCTGGGCAGGATGCCAGCCAAACACAGGGCATGAACCAGAGCTACAGCCTGGGCAGGATGCCAGCCTATCACAGGGCATGAGCCAGGGCTAAAGCCTGGGCAGGATGCCAGCCTATCACAGGGCATGAGCCAGGGCTATAGTCTGGGCAGGATGCCAGCCAAACACAGGGCATGAGCCAGGGCTACAGCCTGGGCAGGATGCCAGCCTATCACAGGGCATGAAGCAAGGCTACCACATGGGCAGGTTGTCAGCCAATCATAGGGCCCATAGATGCATACACATAACACAAACAAAGCAAGAACATGCAAACTCTACAGAGAGTAGAGGCAGGATTTGAACCCCCACTTCCGGAGACTGTTCCCGTTATCCTAAGAAATGCTTACACTACATTTGCTGCACAGATAGCTTCAATGTGGCTGTCCAGCTGGTCTAGCCTTACCTTTGTAAGAGGACTTTATGGGGGGCGGCGGCGGGGGTGGGGGAAGCACGTCAATGTCGTCATACGTGTCCGGGTCATACGTGTCCGGGTCATCCTCTGCGTGTCTGCACAGCAAGGAGGGGAAAACAGAGTGGTACCCTAAACGAGGCACTAATATCCTCACGCAACTGAATGCAAATCCCTGTGAAAAACTCTGGGGACAAATTCAGACATCTGCAGCTGTTTGTAAAAAAAATTGGGCTCCTCCTTTAAATGCATCTTTCAAATATACCTTTTAATTCAGTGTTTCTCAAACCGGTCCTTGGGGACCCCCAGGACTGTCTGCCAGGGAGCTGGGAGGGAGCAAAGACGTGGACCGTCAGGGAGTCCCCACAGACCAGCCGGAGAAACACTGTTATAACTGGTAGTTTCCAGTAAGCAGCCATCCCTCTTTTCGAAACCATTTCCTGCACCATCATAAGGCCAGGTAATGGAACCAACCGTGCTACAGGTTACCCCCTTTTTTATTTTCCCGACACTGTTCTGTCATCTCTGTACTTCTTAGATTGTGCTGCTGGCCTATCAGCATCCTGCACTAGAAAGGATGCAAGCTGATGCAAAGCTCGCTCTCAGAAACGCGAAAAGCATTCAGAGAACAGCAGCCGCATCCAGCAGTGCGGCCCACACAATCCCAAGATGCACGCATGCAGGGCGGGGCAAAACGCCTCGCTCGGCCGCAACGCGGCACTTCCCCTCCTTCAGAGACTGCTCTTCCCAGAAGTCTCAAGAACATTTGTTATGGCAGCACCGTGGCCTCAACTTCCCTTATAAAAAGCGAAAACAAATGATGAAATGACATGCATCATGGAAAGCCCCATGGATTCACGTAGAGTTGGAAAAAGCAGACATCTGTCTCCTGGCACGTTTTATTTATGTATCAGATGCTTTTATCCAAAGTAACATAGATCTTTCTTTTCCTGAGAGAACAGGGTCAGACAATCCAGGGACTGACTGGGAGTTAAGTCTTAACGGCCACGCTCAAATCATCCTGCTGAACCCGAGATTCGAACCAAGAACATTCTGGTCTCGAGCACAGCGTCCCAACCCAGAACTGCACACCACCCCGAATAACTGGCTACTGAATATACTAACGTCGCAGAGTGCTGGTGGCTCAGGACACTGGGCTTAAATGGAGGCCTTGGCGGAGCAGAAGGGCTGCTTTTTCCAGAAGAGGCCGGGCTGCTGCATCCTGCCAAGAGAAGCACTGCTCCATGAGCAGAGAGCCAAGTGGAGAATGAAGAAACCAGAGCAGTCTATTTATGCGTCACTACATTTTTTAACATATTAACATCATTATAATATGTTATATAATGTCAATCTAACCATCTAGAGGCGATCATGTTTTCATATATAGCAGATAGCGTGTTCTTATATATTGCCAGATAACAACATTGCGTGACAGGTTCGAATTTTAAATTATGTTCCCAATAAAACCACACCTTGATTTGTTACACTGTGCTGTTACACTGTAAAAACATTAGATACAGGAAAATATTTGGGGATTTTCCCACTACATTTCAAAAAATTACACAGTTGTTCACCAAATGTCTAGCAAAAGGTTTCATTACAAAAGAGTCGTAGAACAGGCAAAATGCAACGAAATTAAAATGTGCCAAAAATTTGAATAGAACTCTGTATTATTTAGAGTGAGTTGAAACACTGCATGTTATTTGTCTGTGTTGTGAACCATAAGCAGAGCCAGACATCAGAAAGAGGGAGCCTTACCGGCTGACGTCAGGAACAGGGAGCCTTACCGCCTGATGTCAGGAAGAGGGAGCCTTATTGCCTGACGTCGGGAACAGGGAGCCTTACCCCCTGACGTCGGGAAGAGGGAGCCTTATTGCCTGACGTCGGGAACAGGGAGCCTTACCGCCTGACGTCGGGAACAGGGAGCCTTACCGCCTGACGTCAGGAAGAGGGAGCCTTACCGCCTGACGTCGGGAACAGGGAGCCTTACCATGTGACATCAGGAAGAGGGAGCCTTGTTACCTGACATCAGGAAGAGGGAGCCTTACCGCCTGACATCAGGAAGAGGGAGCCTTACCGCCTGACGTCAGGAAGAGGGAGCCTTACCGCCTGATATCAGGAAGAGGGAGCCTTACCATCTGCTTTCTCGCGAGTAGATCGTCTAGGTAGTGGAGGACCGGCTGACCCTCTGAGGTAAACATCCAGGTTGACACTGGGGGGACGCTTCGGCTTAAGAGGCCGTGCTCCCTCTGGGGGCAGGGTCCGCAGGAGTGGGGGCACTTCAGCCACACTCCTCTGGCTGCGCAATGAGGACACGGTCGGGAGCGCTGCCTTGGTGACCAGTCCATCTTGGGCGGACAGCTGCTTCAAAGACAGGTTCTGCAGAAGTTCCCCAGCAGCTTTGACTCTCCCTGACTGCCTCTCCTTGTCCAGCTGAGATGTTCTGGGTTCCTGAGGTACTGGGGCAGTCCGGTGAGAAGGGGGGGGTCTTGGGAACACACCGAGTGGTGGTATCGGCCGTACAGCACGCAGGGGCTCGGGTTCCACCACAGATTGCCTGAGCTGGGGAACCGGAGAAAGACGGGGTCCAGGCGCCATCGTTGGAAGAACAGGTGTCAGTTTATGTCTGGCAGCTCCATTGGCAGAAGGGTCGGGTCCCACTGGCAGAATGACTCTTGGAAATCTCTGCAGCGGGGGTCTCTGGATTTCAGCACCTTTGACATCATTCATTTCTGTCTTCGCATGAAATCTCTCCCTCAAGGCTTTGACGTCCACACTCTCCTCCTGTTAGAAAACTAGTCAGAAACTGAGTTGCTCTACTGCAGAGCGGAAGACGGTCTGCGGATAGGCAGCCTGCTGGGTTCCGTCTCATCACAGAGCACTCTGCAACAGTATCGGCACACACAATGCAAAAGGAAACTCATCCCACACAAACATACTGATCAAAACCCCCCAGATCCTACCTGACACTCGACATACAAACTGACACCAGCCCAAAGGAGAACACAGAAAAATCATATTAGCCGAACATCCATTGTATTGGTGGAATTATATATGATAATTTTGGAGATAAACTGTAAGTGACTAACGACATTTTCACAATTATTTAGACATATATTGTATATCTCTAGCCAGTCAATCAACGACACATTTTCCCTAGGAAGTGACTTTATCTGTCTCATAATGAGGTCCACTTCAGTTATGAGTCTCTGTGCTATTTTTATTAAGATTTTTTTTTGCCAATCTACATTTCCATTCTGGTTCAATGAGATCGCTCAACAACTGGAAATTCATTGATCTAGTATGTGATACATGTTAAATGAGGCGATTAAGCAAGGATTAGATTTTTCTTCTGTGTTTTTAGTATCTCACATCACTGACCAGTTAGCAGATGTTTTTTTCAGATTTTACAAATAAAATCAGACACTTCTGTGCAGTTCTGAAATTAAGTGAGTGTCTGAAATACAGCAGGAAGATTTCAAAACATTTTTTTTACATCAGCTGTGTAGAGGAATGTGGAAACCTTGGGTTCCTGTAAAAAGGAGGTCATGGCCACAGCTAAAAAGGGAGCAACGGCACACTGCTAACTGCCATAATGAAGTAATATTAAGTTTACTGAAGCTCATAACAACAAGGAATGTGCGAAAATCAGCAATGGAGTTAATGATTGATTAAATGTAAACTCTGAATAATGTACATTGGCAGGAAACACCAGCAACCACACAGAGAAATGGGTGAACATAGGAACTTCAACAATGGTAGCCATAGAGACAGGAGTTAACCTATCAGAAGCGTGCATTCGCTACCCTGAATTGTTCAAAGACACAGGAAATAGGCAGTTTTTCTCCGTGTTACCTTACAAATGACTGCATCCTGCACAGCCTCACACAAAATGGCGGGCTCCCAAAAGCACATTTTATACACCTGCATTTGATAAGACTAGCAGTAACACTGCACTTTCAGTCAGAAAACTGAGGCAAACTATTATTTTTTTTTTATGAAAGGAGTCACTGGACTGTCTCTACCAAATCAGCAAAAAAGGTATTAATCTATTAAAGAAATTGCATGTAATATTAACAGAATAGAGAGAATCTCTAAAAATGCACAAGGGAATAAACTAGAGGATGGCAGCACATTATTCCTCTAAACAAATTAAGGACCAAGTATAATGAAAAACAAATGTCTATTAAAAAGTTCCCATTCAGCAGCCCTGGAAATCACTGTACATGTACTGTAGTGCTATACACCACAATTTCTGTGATTAGGAAAGGAGGGGCGTCACATCACCATAACTTTCTGACCCAGCGTAACACTGCTCTGTACTTCAACTCCAGCACATTTTCAAGTGTGTGAGACAGCTAGATAAAACCAGCCAAGTTCTCATAGATATAGATATCTGTCTAATGCGGCTCACCCCATTTTATTCTTATCGTAATATACTTTGAATTCCCCCAGGTCTGAGTCTTTCGAGTCTGCATTTGGACACAGTGCCTGGCAGGCTTTCCGCCTGCAGTCCAGCATGAACGAGCTGCCCGTTACAGGCCATGGTCAGCACGTGGCTTTGTGGGTCAGGCCTCTGTAAGTCAGTGGCTCAGATCCCAATGAAGAGTGATCATATCATTCCTGCGCTCTTGAGCAAGACCCTTAGCTTTTGAAAACCACCCCAGGGGCGCCAGATGAACGGCCCCGAGCTTAGTCCTCGCCAATACAGTACAAGCGTATATATCTCAAAAAAGAGCACGATGGGATACGCAGGAATTAAAGATTTCCTATGTACCCGTAACAATAATAAATAAAATACAAATTTCCTTGTCTCCAGGGTGTCCCCTGCCTTGTGTTTCCTCAGCTGGATGTGAGGTCACTCAGACCATGTATTAGACAAGTGGTTTTGAGTATGGATGGATAGTTATATAACAATAGCTTACAAAGAACACGCATGCCCAGCTAAGAGCTGAACGGGCCTCTATCATCTTTGTACTTCAGTGACACCGTGCCTCAAGCTGACTGGTCCATCTGTACCTGAATAAGCCACAACCCAGCCTCAGAATGCCATTGCTTCTGGCACCCGAAAGCAATTTTGGAAGGTCTCCTGAAAATATACTTACTGTTACTGGACATGCAGGTACATCAAATATCTAATCTCATTTTATGTGAGCTATATACTATATTTTGAGATATTGGTAACAGCAACAGAAGGTCATTGTTCACTGCATCGTTTAGTAAAATGTGTAATTTGGAGTAATAAAGCTCACATTTAAGTAGAAACCACAATCACACTAGCATCAGCATCAGAAATTACTTTTGTTTGGTACTGCTTCCTTAATCTGTGCTTCAGACAGCAGCTGTTTCTAAAGTTGGTTTATGTTGGTACAGCTAATCCACCAAGAATCTATGTGTTATTATTATTATTATTATTTTAAATATAAAAGCCCAAAAAATTACAGTAACCAAGAAAGTAACGTTTTAATGAAAAAGATCTTAACACAAATAATATAAATATGTATAAAACACCTAAGGCACCCTTAAAGTGCGAACTCACAGTATATATAGTTATGGCTGTGATTCTGTGTATAACTGTGAAAGGTGCAAGTTAGTATCACAAAAAAGTGCTCTTCTGAAACACCATTAGCTCCATCAAGAACAAATGCTACCAAGTTCATTTACAGGAACCCATTTGCTAGATCGTAACATATTTCATCTTGTGCGAAAACCGCATTTACATTGACGTAAATGGTCTTATCAGAGCAAGTTTAATAACAAGTGAAATGAACATGAAATCCAAAGCTTTGGGTTACAGGAAATTACTCCCCTGGGACACTTTGCTCTTTAAACATTCTTAATTATTTAATATCGAAACAGAAAATTAGGCACTTTAATCCGTTCCGTGACAAATTACTAGAGAAATCCATTACTTGACACTATCCACTGATAAATAATCAGCAACAAGTTCGCTTCGGAACATCATCCTTTGTTTTGAAACAGCCCAGAATTACCTAAAGAGATAAGATGATGCTGCAGTTACATACAAAAGAGTGTAGAAGAGCAGTATCTTACCATGTTTAAGAGGAGTCCTTTAAGGTCCCGAAACGCGAACTACACACGTTAGGACCCCAGGTAAGAGTAGCCTCTATTTTTCGGAAGTTCCAGGTGCACGTAGTGGTTCCGCTTTTCTCGTATAACACACAACCTCTAAGTGTGCCTGTGCGGTAACCTGTAGGCAGGGCGACTGGCGCGTCAGGAAGCGCAGCGGCGGCGGCCGGCGTGCCATCTCCGACACTCACACTTCCACATCTTCATTCCCTGCCCAGGCTGTAGGGTAAGTTGTGAGTATATTCAAATTCATCCAAAATGAACAAATATTGCCATATCATTCAAATGACCACTGTTTGCCTTGCATGTAATTACAGCCAAAGAGACTATTGGACTGATATCACTGGACACTGTAATCGATGCACTGGTCAAACAAGTTTACTGTATTGAGCGTAGCTATTTTGTATAACTACATTAATGTAGATTATTTTTATTACTGTTTATTTTGTTTGCCATTGGAAAGGACTAAATAGCTCAACCGTCATCACGAAGAATGTATTATTTTGTGGTGTCCATTTTAGGACTTCTTTGAAACGGCATAACACTTTGCTTTAAACAAATTACTTGATTTTGAAAGAGTTTTAAGCTAAAACGCAAAGTTCCGTTTTCCTGTCAGGATTGTGCTTATATTTTTGTTAGCCTCTACTGATATACATTATGAGTACCGTGACGTTAATTAATTCAGTAATTCGTTTTTCAAAATTTTTCATGGCTGACAATGTTAACTGTGGCAGTATTTTTACGCCGTGTGTAAAAATTTCAAATTCAGCTCTACACGAGGCCCAAGTGGCGCAGTTAAGTAATACAAAAGAAACACAAAATAACTCAGGCCGTGACCAGGTTTCTATACTGTTCTAAATGGAATAATGAACTTTATATTCTCACTAACGAAGGTGAAATGAGTTACATCCTAGGCCTGTTAAAAAGGAATATATCAAGGGGTGAATCTGAACCATAAAGGCCACTTGGAGCTCTTTCATATGCAGTGTTACACCATCGTACCTCACTGTAATGTTATGGTTTTGTTCCTCCGTTTTCAGTCATTTTAACATCGCACTGATATTCATCTCCTGGAAAATTGTGCAAATGTTTTCACAGTTTTTCAAAGTCTACGCAAGGGGCCCTAGCTTGGTAAAGGAGGTTATTGTCTTGTTTAAAAAAAATTTTGATGAGTCCTGAAAATGGTGTTGGAAGTCGACTGCTTGTGTCATGGAGCCAGCTTTGCCAGCGAAGAAGTGTCCCCAGCTAATGGCAGACTGCTGATGTCAGACACAAAACCTTCTTGTTGAAAGGAGAGAACAGAAACCCATCCAGCAGTCACTGCAAAACACTTTATTAGTTTTTAATTTGTAACTGCACACCATCAGAGAAACTGCATGTGTCAGAAAAGAGAAATGCTATTCTGATAATCCGGTCACTCTAATCCATATAATCTAATAAATACAAACTTATTATGAACAATTAAATCAATACATTCAATTATAGCACAGTAAAATCAGTACACGTTCATTTATAGCGTGAGGAAAATTTTCTGGTACTGTCTGTCATAAAGTATAATTTGTCATCATTTTCCTATCACTTTTTGGAATTTTTACACCAAAATACAACATGTAAATCTTATCCATCACCCCACTGTTCATTTTCCCAACTGGATATGTCTCTGTTTATAAATATTTGTTTTACAGTTTAATTCTGTTTAATTCCATGGGAAGTATCTACTTATTTAATGCCGTTCTAAATAGAATGAATGTCACCCTAACCCTGTTTTAAAATGGAAAACACTCATAATGAATGCATGTTCTAATTGCTTATCCTGCCGTGCATCACGGGGGCCATGGTGTCCCTCTCAGGCAGCAGAGGGCACAAGGCCAGGGGCTCTGAGCTGCAGGGGAAAACACACATGACAATGGCAGGACGTGCGCTCTGTGCACCACTGTTAATAAGTATGAAATGCAATCAATAATCAATTTTTTAATTAAAACATAACTCTGAACACAGACACCCCGCCAACATATCACTCCCCTTAATGTATGCTGGAAATGATCTATGGAAAAGGAAATGGCATTAATGGCTGTATGTCATTATTTGTAGATGTAGTAAATTTAGAAAATAAAACAAGGCACCCTGAAATTTGCAGCTATAACTGTAAATAAGCATAAATAACTATACCTATTTCAATATTTCATGTCCATTTATTCACAAACTGAATGATCAAATACCAAAGTGTAGTACTGTACTGTATATTGTTGTTAATTGCCATAATTTTTCTTGTTATCTTCCATGTTGTATTATTTATCAAAAGGTCTGCTGTTGAAGACATTAGATACCTGCAATGAAAATAAAAAAAAAACAGTTTTAATATAGTACAATATTTATTTTAGAAAAGAGCCTTTGCCAAATTCACTACATTAAAAAAAACCTTTTAAATCTTTATGTAAACGCCTTTGCTTCTGACTGACTGCAGATGTAAACATCGAGCGCACAGACATACCGGGTGCAGACCTGCTTCAGCTGAGTGCCTCTGCAGCCCTGCGTCTTGGTGAGACGCTGAAGCCACAGTCAGTTGTGGGAACATCATCTCCCCAGAGCAAATGTGGCCAGCAGTAGTGAAGAACCCAGCTGTTGCTTGGCCCATCGGCCTAGCAGGCCCAGCCCACATGCCATGCGGCCCTATGCAGGGCTGAATCCATCCGGGCACAGTCTGCTGCTGATCCCAGGAGCCTGCTGGGCCCCAGGGGCCAAGGGAACCTGGTGATGGGGCACTGGGCTGCCCTTCTGGACCCCAGGGGCCAAGGGAACCTGGAGATGGGGCACTGACCTGTCCTGCTGGGACCCAGGAGCCAAGGGAACCTGGAGATGGGGCATTGGCCTGTCCTGCTGGGACCCAGGGGCCAAGGGAACCTGGAGATGGGGCACTGGCCTGTCCTGCTGGGCCCCAGGGGCCAAGGGAACCTGGAGATGGGGCACTAGCCTGTCCTGCTGGGCCCCAGGATGTTGCACTGGGGAGATTAAATGGACTGGCCATTGCTGACGGGCCAAAAAAGCCTGCTGTTGAACAAGAGGCCCAGGGAGCTGGTAGTGAAGATCCTTGAAACAGCAAACAAAACATTTCAAAGCCCCCACACTGGAAAACTTTAGTCTAAATGTTTTTGTATTTCAATCAACAAAACCTGAACTTTGGTCCAAACCGAGTAATTTAGCCCACATTCTCATGAATTTAATGAATTCATGGCAGTATTACAGTGAAGAAGAATCTTTCTGATAATAAAAACGTTAAATGACTAAATCAGAAACACTTCTGATTTAGAACCAAGGGATATAAGTATATATCACCTGCTTTATTGAAGTCCAGAGTTGGATTTGCAGGTACAGAGGTTCCATTGAAGTCAGAGAAGAGACTGTTAAGCTCAATCTCACCTGAAGTCTGTGAACACATGTCACAAAAAATGCAGTCATGGGCGATTCCCACGTAAAAGTCAATACATGCCAGTGATATTTATATAGATGATGGTAAATTTACAGCAAGTTCCTCTCATAAGGAACGGGAGGAAACCACACTGATGGGGGTTCAGTCTTAAGAGATGTTTGAAAGCTGGCACATCAGAACAGTATTAAGGAAATACTTACGTGACCTGGACCTACCGACTCTGGAAGCTGAGCTGGAGAAGACGACACCGGATTGAAGAGATCTATGATGTCGAGGCCCTTAATAAATTAGAAAATATAGAATTCATATCAAGTGTCCTTTAAAAAAAGTAGAGTGTTGTGAAACTAATTACTAGTTCTCATTACACACAGGCCCTAGATCATGTGACACCCATAATGTATATGTTGTCTGATTGTATCTATCGCTCCCGCACACTGTGCAAGGTCTCTGTTCCCTACACAGTCTCTGCTTTGCAGAAGCTCTTCATTGGCTTTCAAAAGTGAGACTCGAGAGCCACCCACTGCAGCTTCAAAGGAACGAGACATTTGCTCAATGTACACACCCCCGCAGCACATCGGTTCACAAAGAAAGGTCATGTCATGTCAATGTATCTGTGGACAGAATGACAAAGTCAAGTGACAGCTCACCTTCTGCGGGACAGCCACGTGCTCATCTAGGAGCAGGGAGGGTCCATTCTGCTGCTAATAATTAAGAGATACTTTCACAAATGCCAGACTTATATAGTCATAAAGTAACTATGCTATATTTATACTATACTGTATAGTAGCTATACTATATTTATACTATACTATATAGTAACTTATAGTAACTATACTTTGCATGGAAAGTGGTGAAAAATATAGCCAATGCAATGAAAGATGGCATGCAGTGGAAACCAAACAAGAACATACGGCGATGAAATGACGTTGCTTCTTACTTGTGGGGACAATGTCGCTGATCTTTCACCAGATGCTATCTGGCAGGCATCTTTTATATCTTCTATTACTGGATCGGCCTGTGAGGAGAGGCAGAACTGATGTGACTAGTAATGAATTAAGTAAAAATAAAAACAGGTATAATAAGACCTAAGATCTTAAGACCTGATTTTAGAAGACAGACTCATTTAAAACAACAGAGTTACTTCACCAAATCCAACACACATGACCCGTCACCCACCCGACAGTGAATTGTGTTACAGGGCAGGAAGTTGTGCAGAATAAATAAAAAGAAAGTGGTTTATTTGGAGAAGTGTGGTGATACAGAGGGTAGAGATTATTTCAGCTCTGCGTTGAGAAACAGCAGTGATATTATTAATATTAAAGAATTATTAAAATCAGTAATCATCTTTAAGGGCTGAATTGGGAGGAAAGAAGAAAATCATTATCCTGAAGAACCATCTTAAAATTCTGGTGTAACTTGTGAATGGGCTTTGTGTTCCTCGACGGCACGACGGACCCCCATAGCCAGGACGCTCTCCGATGCCTCCTCATGCGACGCATTCCCCCCACGTGCCCTCTAGTGACATCAAACGTGTTTGAAGATAGACAAGTACGATCTCTCTGGGTCCAGGCTCAAGGCACAGCAGCGACGGGCACTCACCAAATTAGCCATCTTGATGAAGAAGAGCTTGAAGGTTCCCTCGTGTTCGTAGATGTAGGAGAACGCTCTGGGTTGGGAGTCGTCCTTTTTCACAGAGTTGATCCTCTTCAGCTCGTGCTGGTGCTCCACTGCCTGTGAGACACACAGCACAGGCATAAGGTTCTCCTTCATTCACTCCCAAATCTCCAAAGTCTGGCTAAATCAGGGTAACCTGTGGTTTGTACTGTGAATACGTGCATCTTAGGACTGTAGCTGGATCCTCCACCATCATACTGGCTTGTAGACTCAGCGATGTGATCTTAGGGCTCCCTCTACTAGTGACTGAATGTCTTCCTTTGCAAATAATTAATTCTAAACTCTAATCCAAATGTAACGTCTGATATAGCACTTGTTCACACATTGCTCGTGAGCTGCTAGTATAACACTTTTTAGAAATAGGATCAATTATTATAATTTTGTATTAAAAATTTTGCAGGTTTTTGCTGCAACTCCCTGATTAGGTAACTAATTGTAGGGCTGATTGGCTGAAGAGATCTCACACCTGGGTCTAAATAGCTGACCCAAAGGTTATCCCAGAAACCTGCAGTGACACCAGCCCCTTGAAGATAAGATTGTACTACACCCTTGTACTAGAAGGAACTTCATTTTCTGCCGGGTGAGGAGTACCACGCTGTATTAAACATTGTCCCTCATAGGAAACACCCTAAATCTCAACGTTTTGGGATTTCAAGAAGTGTGAACTCCCAGTTAAGACTCAGGCAAGGAGCCGGACAGGAAACAAAGGCCATGAACGAAAGGCTGCTTGGTTAACGGCGTGATGGGTTAACATGTTTTAACACTGTCAGCATTATTTATATCCAAAATAAATTCATAGCTTGATATCAAAACATTTTTTTTTATATTTAAATATTATGGTCCAGTAATTTGTTCAGTAAGCTGTACTGGAAATGACTTGATCTGTACACTAAAGCACAGAAACAGCGTATTTTCCTGCAGGCCGCCCCAGGGCTCACCCCGGCCTTCTCGTCGATGATTCGGACACAGGTGTCGGAGACTTTCAGCCACACCCTTTGCTTGTGAAGTCCACGCTGGCGCGCTGCCACCTCCAGGCCCTTTGGAAAGTCAGCAGAGTAAAGCACAGGTCATGTTTACAGTAAGCCTGAAGTAGCACACAGACTCTGATGCCACATAAGAAGGTGTCTCTGTAGGATTTGGAATTGTGGGATGTATATGACTGCTCTGGATGGTGAAGTACTCCTAGCTTTAGCCTTCTAATGGAATAAGTGGACTTTGGCCAAAAGTATTTTTATACTGTATCCCTCCTTAAGAAGCCCTGAGAAGCTTTTATGGCCAAACCAAGCACTGGGGGGGTGGGGTCATATATGTCACGCCAGATCAGCCCTTTCTACTGCTCTGAGGTCTACTGCTAATGTGCTACTGGGTCTACATGCAGTACAAGTGCTGCTAGCTCCACATATGTCAACCCAGCCATTATTATTATTATTATTGTTATTATTATTATTATATTAGATGACTAATGAGGGTGAGAACAAGCTACTTCCTATCTCCCAAACTTCCCAGCACTATTATTATGATTAAGAGCCCACACAGCCCAGCATGCCTGGCTTACTTTAAGTGTCTATGTAAGTACGGTCTGTGTCTCTTCAGGACGTTCTAGACTGCAGGGCTACCTTAAGCTTCATCATGGAGTCCAGGCACATCTTGTCACCCTGGGCCCCAGCCACGTCGTCCACACCAATGAGCTTGGCCTTATAGCGTACGCCGTCTCCCTGGAAACGCTGTGCCAGGTACTCTGGGGTCTTCTCACTGACTGAGACTGGAAATGGCAGTGCACACCAGTGCCAAGTGAAATGACTTATCCAAATAAGGGGATTTAGAAGCTCTTGAACATATAGGTGTGTGCTTTGAGGTATGAGTCAGGCTAGTAGCCTGTAGAGGGAGAAGAATTATTGCACAAGTGTGTCTGTGATTAATTCAGTATTTGGACGACTTGACCTGGACCACGGGACCTGATAGACTGGAGGATGTGTGAGTGTCTGTATCTCTAAATTAGTCTACGAATCAGACTTCTTACCTGGTAAGAATGTCACTGCTGCGTTAAAAATTAAATGAGGAATAAGGGAACGGTGATAGGGATCTCTAAGCTGGGGCCAAACGGGTGCCATCTTTGTGGTGCAGGCCGAATCGCTGAACTGTGAACTGAAAGGTGGGAATGAATGAATGCAGAGAAAATCTCCAAAGCTGATCTATGGGAGGCCCCTCAGGGGTGACTTCAGAAGGCACTCAAAGACTAGATAAGCCTCAGATGGTAGGTTGTGATGTATATGGGATGCAGGTGAGGCAGGAATTACAGAGTGGAGAAGAATAAAGACATACAGGAAGGTGATATTATAGCAGAAGGTGCTGATCTCACTTACAGAGGACACATGGATTGTAATATAGAAACACCCTGCTCTATTGAGTCCATAAGCACAGGGTCTCAGTGACAGGGCACAACGCACCCTAGTGGAGAGGCCACACCCCCATAGGGCGGACCACGGGCCGATAGAGCAGTCATTGAAAATAATGCAGAAACAGGTGAGTAAGACCTGAAATCTCATTCACTGGACCAGGTGATACTCTAAATATTTTCCAGTATAACACTAAACAACTAACTAATTTGGCCAATAAACAAGCAAATAAATAAATAAATACTTTGTGTATCACCTGGTATAACTGAAGTATTCCCATTAATAAATAAATAAATTATGAAATTCTGCTGGAGTACAGAAAAGCCACCGTCATGCTTTGTGACTGCAGAGTACGGGCTAACAACAGTCCATGAGCAAATGTCCCGAGGCTCCAAGACACACTGTACAGGTAAATGTAGTCACATGCCCATCCCGGAAGTGTGAACCATTAGCATTTGTCACGCCCCCCCCTCGTGATTAGGTTCCTGAGAAGCACCTGGGGCTTTCCCTTTAAGTACCAGCTCCACGTCACACTCAGTGTGAGGTATTGATTCTGTATGAGGTATACTGAGCGCTTTCTTCCTGTCTTCCATACAGCCCCACTCCGACCCGTCCTCAGTGATCAAGTTCGTCAAGTCCCTGCTCCTGCTTCGTGCTCCTCCCTGTCTCATGAGTTATCTGTAGGTCTGACTTCCCCGGCTTTTCGACCCCTCCGCTCTTCGCCCCTGACGACGTCTTGGATTTGAGTTTTAGCTTTTGGCAGCTTTGGATGCAATAAAAGTCTGCTGGAAAAGTCCTTAGCCCTCTCCCGCATCGTTTCTGGCGGAACAGAATGCCTCTCCGACAGAAGAATGGAGCTGGCGGATCTGCAGAACCAGCTGCAAGATGCACTGGGTCAGACTGACCAGCTGCAGCTCCGCTCCCAGACTCACTCCCTTGGATTCCCATTGCGGTGCCCGAGCGCTACGGCGGCGATCCCGCCATAGATCATCACCCTGAGATGTTTCGACAGGATTAGGATCGGGTTCATTCACAGGGCCAGCCCAAGCCTTTATGGGGCCCTAAGCAGAATGTGATTTGCCCCCCCCCCCACCACCTCAATCAAGATATCTTGATATCTCAAGCGTTCTTGGGAGCCCCCTAGAGATGTGGGGGCCCCAAGTAGCTACTTAGTTCATTTATGCCTTGGGCCGGCCCTGGCTATCTCCCCGCTAACAGGGAGAGCCCCCGAAGGGGTGGCAGCCCTATAGACTGAGAAAAGCCCACTTTTAAATTAAGCAGTGGCTTTTCAAAGCACGCTTAGTGTGGTGATCGACCCGCGGCCGGGCGCAACTTGGGCAATCGCCTCTTGGATCTCCGCCAGGGAAGCGATTGGCGACAGACTTCGCCCTCGAGTTCCGGCCGCTCGCCGCTGGGCTAGCCTGGACCATGTCCTGTCTTCAGGTGGAAATGGCTTGTCCAGGAGCACCGCCTGGATGTCATCCTCGCTCCGAGATGCTCCGGCATCTGCCCACGAGTCAGAAGCGATGCAGCTGTCTCCTGCCGAAAGCCACCGGCGGATCATACCGAGGCTGTGCCTGTACTGCGGAGAATCGGAACACGTTCTTCCAATCCACCCCCCGCAGAATCGGCACTCCCCGGTCCGAGTAGGAATAGTCCTCTCGCTGTCTCTCCCAGACAAATGTATCAAATGTATGTTCCTGTCTCATTGCCTTAGTCTAAAGGATCCCTTAGCGGGACAGCTGTTTCGGATTCAGGGGCCGTGGGGAGTTTTATAGATTATCATTTAGTCCAATCCATTTAGTCATGCGATTCCCCTAGAACCACTCCCTGCTCCTCTTCGTTCGTGGGGTGGATGGAGCTCCCATAGCCACTGGGCTGGTTACCCACCAGACAGTTTCACTTTGGATGCAGGTTGGGGTCACCCGTAGTGAGGAGATCCGGTTTCTGGTTCTTCCATCAGTCAAGGATGGGGCGATCTTGGGACATCCCTGGTTACAATCCCATAATCCCCTTGGGGACTGGGCCAAGAGAGAACTTTGCGCATGGTCCCCCTTGTGTTTTACTCAGTATATCTATTTGCCTTGTTGTGTCTCCCCCATTGAAAGTTCCGTCGCCGAAGACAAATCCCAGGGACCTTCCGAGTATTGTGACTTTGTCAACATCTTTAGCACATTCAGTCTGCCGCCTCGCCAGGAGTCCGATTGCACCATAGATCAGATCTTAGGGGCACCCATGCCCAAGGGCCGTCTGTATGCACTGTCCTGACCAGAGGAGGAGGCTATAGAGACCTACATGAGAGAAGCCCTAGATCAAGGAATTATCTGTCCCTCTATCTCCTCCTTCTCCGCTAGGTTCTTCTTCGTCAAAAAGAAGGACGGGGGCCTCCAGCCTTGCATCAACTACCGGGCCTTAAATTAAATAGGGTATGGCTGTCCACCAAGAACCTGTGTCTTCCTGGTTACCATGAGCTGTCACCCAAGTTCAATAGCCCATTTAGAATCCAGCGTCAGGTGGGACCCATGACATACCTTTTGCAATTGCCCAGGATATACCGGGTTTCGCTCACTTTCCATGTGTCGCTGTTAAAGCCGGTCAAATATAGTTTGGCTCATCCTCCTTCTGCCTGGGATGATCCTCCTCCACTGATACCCCTGGAGAATGGAGAGGCCTATTCCGCTGAAGCCCTTTTAGACACCAGAAGGCAACATGGCTGGCTGCAGTACCTTGTGGACTGGGATCCATGTACCTGGGGCTTTCCCTTTAAGTACCAGATCCACCTCACACTGAGTGCGCCTGCTCCTGCTTCGTGCTCCTCCCCGTCTGTAGGTCTGACTTCCCCAGCTTTTTGGCCCCTCTGTCCTTTGCCCCTGACAACATCCTGGACTGAAGTTTTGGTTTTTGGTTGCTTTGGATACAATAAAACTCTGCTGGAAAAGTCTTTAGCCCTCTCCCGCCAGGTTTCTGACACAGTAGCGTTAAGGAGAAAATCCAGATTAGCTCCATGGGAGAGCAGGAAAACACAACAATTGTACTCAAATCTAATTTGCTGTGTGTTCTGGGATTCTAACTATTTTTAACTACAGGGTTATTTCATTTTTTATCTCAAGAACAAAACTGAAATGATTTCTAAATTTGAATCTACTTCAATTCAATATTTACAATATATACAAGAACAAAATTAATACTGCACTTGCAAGCAAGAACATATGCCAGATCAATAAATGTAAATATAAACTAAATGAGTATGAAAATCTAACTCATTTCATATGTGCAGTAAAAGAGAACTCTGCTCCTATTGGTTAATCTCTAACCTGCTTCTTAAGCACTTTTTTTTTCAACAGCAGAACCGTTCCTTTTATATGTCTTTATGTCTGTTGCAAACAAACTGTTATATAAGTAGAACACGTTTAGGGTTTTACTAATCATTTAGATGCCAAAAACATTTTGTCAGTTTTAACTTAGAATTCTTTGTTCACTTAGAAGGCCTTGTAAGAAAAAAACAGGCCTATAAACCATATTTTTTCTTGAAACAGCAGAATAACAACAAACCTATTTTTTTGTATCACATTCAATACTACTTTTAGAATTATACATATCTGTCCATCCCTCTCCCATTACCAACTAGCCAGTAGAGGGTCAGGATGCCAGGTATCAGAGCATATGCTGGCATGGAGGCTCTCGGGATGGGGTACCAGTCTGTCACTTGCAAACTCTCACACATAATCACACACTATGTGCAGTTTTAGGGAACCTTCCAGCAAGCCACATGTTTTTGGCAGGAAACCCATGCCTACACAGGGAGGAACATGCAAACCCCGGAGGTGGCTGAATCAGGCAGTTTCTCACCTTTTTTGCTTGAAAGCCGGCCCTTGGCTGTTCCCTGGTCCTGGGCTGGATTGCTCGCAGCTGCTTGGGAATCGTCTTCAGTTTTCATGGTGATGCAATTTGCTCCTTAGCAAACTCCTGTGAGAATTTCACAGAATGTCACACTTGCTTTTTTACTAGCAGGATAATGTCAAGTCTACATCCTGACTTAAAAGCTGGAATAAAATACAAAGTCTGGATGCTTTTTAAAGATGTGCCACATGGAGACACCTCACCTGAAGGATGTTCCTCCTAGGTCCCGTCCGCTGTCAGCAGCGTTTTGAGAATCATTTGGCCAAAGGTTACATTTTAAGCATTACTGGTGACACATTAACATCCTGTGTGCATTATACACATGTGTAAAAGTGATGCCTGTGGACTATTACATGATACACTTACATCTGGCACGAGGAATTAACAATATTTGGAGAATGGATCAGGCACATAGCCACATAAGAAAATAACAGATTTGGACCCCCATGTCCCGAAATTTGTTTGCTACTGATCATGTGTGTAGCCAGGTAGTAAAATTGCACGTTTATTCCTGGCAATAAGGCTTGTACTGGATGAATGTGATATTCACTGCAAAAATAGTGAAATGAGTGGTAAGCAGGACACAGCTGGATAAGTGTGATCTGCTGTAGGTCTTGTGTTCTTTGGTAACCGGATAATCCACCCATTTTCTATAACTGCTTACCTGGAGTAAGATCACAGTGACCCAGCAGCCTGTCCTAGAGATTAGAGGGCACAGGACATCCTAGATGGCATGTTGCAAAAAAACTAAAAATAGCGGTAAGCATTATACATCTCAACATTTTTCTGTTATGCACAATGTTCCAGTCCAGATTTGTCATTTTCTTAAAAGTAGAGACATAGATAAAATGCACACACAATGTTCACTGACAGATCTACTGTGTAACACACTTTGTATGATATCGGTGGTGACTGGGATTCCCCACAGTACAACACTGACAGATTACTTTTGAGAAACACGAGTTCAGTCAGAATTTATTGCTTAAACATGTACAATGGGGTTAAGACCCCTGAGTGTGAAAAATTGCTGGTGTGATTCCTGCTCCAGGCAAATCAGTTACTCTGCTCTTACGACCTTTAGGCATAGCTACTCCAGGGCTTCTGAACCCTGACCCGCTGTGACCTGCTCCCAAACTTTACTCTCACCTGTGTCTCTGTGGAGACCATGGGGGACAAAACAGTGAAGAAGAGAATTTCCTAGACAGAGATTATTAAAGCCCAACAATTATAATTATTAACCCCTCGGCTGCATTCAGGCAGGCAGCAGTATGAAGCGATTTCGCGACAATTGTCTACAAGGGGTTAAAGATGTTGGCTAGCTAGCTGGAGGGCTGTCGCTTAGATTACTATGCAGAATACATTTTGGCTGTACTCTAGGCCAGTCATTGCTTCTAGATAAACTGACTTTGCTAGCTTTACCTCACCTTTACTGACTTTTCCAAATCTCGACGGAAATTGGAAGTCGTGCCAACCACCTCAGCGTCAGCGGTTTTCGATATTGGGATATTTTGGATCATGTTTATTTTTACTGGATGTCTAACACTGAAACTCCCTGTGGTCCATGTACACAAACTGCGTGATCGCTGACTTGGCATGATGAGGGGCTTGAGAGGATGCGAGCGTGGTGATTGAAAAACAGTGAAGCGAATGCAAGAAAAAATCGAGGGGGGGGCAGTAGAACTGTAGAGCAATACCAGTGTAGTGGTGGGGGTTGGGGGGGGGGGGTTCCAGACACAGGAAATGTGACCTACGAAGCGTGAGAAGACATTGTGAGAATCCTAACTTCCTGGGGTGCTTTGTTTGGGTAACGTGTTTATATCATTTAGTGTGTGTGTGGGGGGGGGGGGCACATTAGCACACTCATTCCATCCACCTCTGCCTTGTTACCGCTTCAGAAACGCTGCTGATGCCTGAACCTGCAGCCAGCAGCCCAGTGTGCATCCCCCAGACCAGTTATGGCAGAAGGTGGGGAAGAGGACGGGACGGGTGACGGAGGGGGTGCCAGGCCACCTCAAGGCCCAAACACATCATACAGACTGCATGCCTGTGGTCAGCAGGCAGACAGCAGAGCTCATGGGGGACCACCGGGACCAAGCAAACCCCACAGTCACACAGAGCAGGTAGTGGGAATAACCAGCCATCTCCTGATATTTCACAATGTACCGCTCATAAATATGAATGAACAAAATAGTATTATGGTCTCCTTTATTGAAAGAAGATACTGGAATACATTTTGAGGAGACTGTTTGCTTAAGGTCATGAACAGACAAGGAACAAAACAACAAAACAAAAAAATATACATATTTGCATTATTTAGCATTTATTTTCTGCAAAAAAATAGGCGTAACGTAAGCAATATACAAAGTCTTCTTTAAAAAAAGAGACTGGTCTTCAATAATAAAATATTTTGCTGCTGGGAAAAATTATTTTAGGAAAAGAAGATCTCATGAGATTCCGAAGAAAATGTAAACATTTTTCTAGTAGGAGTACACAATAGTCCTGGAACAGCCGGTTTACCATTTGCAGTATGCACTACATTCATTACATTATAGCCTCAAAACAAGTCTAAATTTCACATGAACAAGGCTTAGGGGGCATTTTCACGCCCCAGCATATAGTAATTAAAGCAGTGGACTCTGTCCCAAAAGTCTGAAATGCTGATGGAAGACAACCTCCCAAGCACATCAAACCTGGCCATTTGAGTGAAGTACAGGAGCCTGATAGTAGTGTGCGTTTAACCAGCTGCTATATAAGTGCACTTATAAAAAGCTTATCTGTAATGAACTGCCAAATACATAAGCCAGCCCTGACTTTCCCCCCAGGCTTGATAGTAACCTTCTCGCTCATTCATCCCTTTCTGCTGCAAGTTGTCTGTTTCAGATCCCAGACACAGGTAAATATAGAGTGTTTTTATGGCTTCCACACTCTTATTATAAAACATGACAAATGTACACACAAAAACCACATGGTGGCTCAGGGGCAACGCTGTAGCTGCCCTGGTGTCTGAGCAGTTGTGCAGGGCTGTCTTGCGGCCTCTAAATCGCTCACGTTCAGTGCCCATGTGTGCCGGCCCATGCTTCCTGGCATAGGCCCCTACAGTAGCTCTCAGTGACCCTGTACTGGATTAGTATCATAGAGGAAGCAAAAGAGGGAAATATCGTTTCACACATTGTGACAAAGCCTTCTGCTACGAGGTCCCGTTTCAGCGCAGGGGAGGCGCTGGCCCAGGCGGAGCGGCCACTGAGCAAACCTCCGGCTCCGGTCCGGAGCTGCTCTGATCCGGCCAGAGCCACTGACCCAGATCAGCTCAAAGCACCTAGATAAGAGGCAGCAGATCAGCTGATAGAACAAACAGCGCAGCGCTGGAGGTCAGCGGTGGCCAGAAGCTGCCGTCCTGCAGGATGCATTAATGATAACACTGATGCCTTTGAGCTATAATAGCCCAATAACAGATAACAGAGGGGCAAATAATCTGTGTCATTCATCATCAGTGTCAATTGTGAGGACCATCTGTTTTTTTGTTTTTTCTTTTATTTCTGTTTGCACAAATACACATGAACATTTCCCCCTGTCCCTTTGCGTCAGCCTGTGTACATCTGAATGTTATCTGCCCATCCCTTACCAAATGTATGCCTATTTGGTGATTTACAACTAAAATGAATCACTGTTATTATTAATGCATCCTGCTGGGCAGCAGTGTTAGGGGAGAGGCAGGTGTCACACATGCAGACTCGCAGTGAAATGCAGATTGTGTCACATGATTTAAAATGAAGTCTTCATCTACATGAGATTGCCAGCCCTTCACCTGAACACTGCATTAAAAGCTCAGCGATGATATGATCTGATTATGTCAGGCCCTTCTCTGCTCTGCGTTCGTCGTATTGTTCCCTACCGCGTGCCCGTAGCTTCCGGGATAGGCTCCGGACTCCCCGCGACCCTGTACGGATAAGCGGGTTGGAAAATGGATGGATGGATGGATAACGGCTAAGATGACGGAATTAATGACGTAATGTTTTAGGACTGAGTGTGCTTAAGCTGCTTCACCTGATTTTTCACAAAGAAATATCCTGCTTTTTATGAGTGTGAGGTGAGGATTTTTGACTGGTGCAGCTCAGATATGTTAAGTGAACTTGACATAAGGGTCCCTGATCCAGTAGCTGACTGTTGTGCCAAACTGATTAACCTACATCTGACATTACAGCTGTAGGACAAACATCTCGCTGCTCTTAACTTTACTCACACAACAGTCACACTCCGTGTCTAAACTGTGTGAGTTTAGCACATGTGGTTAGTCAGTGGGTATTAGTCATGTAGCCACCCAAAGATTTTCCTTTATGTTGTTTGCATTGTGATATTGTGATCAAAGTTTTCCACACTGACTGTTAATATTGCATTGTGTTATCGTAATAATAGCAGATGTAAGTGTACATGTGAGGGTGAATGTTTTCAGATGCATATTAGTAGCTCTAACACACCGAAGCCAGCAGACTGTTCACATTAACAGGCAGGTGTACTGGATGAAGTTACCACAGTATAAATTTTCTTTGGCAACGTCATGAAGAAAAGGATGCCAAGAATTCAACTGGACATTATTGTGCTGTTTGCTGAAAACTAAAGGCTATCCGAGAAAAAAATTAAGTAAACAGAACAGGGTCCTCAGATTCAAAACGCTACTGGACTGAATTACATCCAAGCCCACACCCAGTATGGACATCAAACAGCAAACCAGCTACTGGTTTGAAATAAGCACGTCACCTGAAACAGACCAGCAACGCCTGGATTATGCTGACACAATGAATGTGACTGCATCTAATCAAAGGTGAAAGTAAACATTTCGATGCATCACCTGCAGTAAATGTAAAAAAGGCTACTTATTACTGCTTATGTTCAGCCAGTCAAGGCAGATGGATGGCCCTTTGAAACACATTCACCATTCACCCCGTCAGCTGGAGATGTCATGGAAAACATCTGCCAGGGGGTTGATCGGCGAAGGGGTGCGCAGCAGGCAGAAATTAGCAGCTTGTAGCATATTGGGCAGGTGGATAGACAGAAACAAGCCATCAATCGTGCGTTTCATAGAGCCAACAAGATGCATAACACCAGACACTGGTGCAAGGGGACCCCTGGTATAGCTGCACTTTGAAAGGTTATAAAACTATGCCACTTATGGCATCATGAAGTGATGCTTTAAGGGAAATACTATTGTATTGATGAAATCAACACCCTCAAAGGAGTATTTCACTGCAACTTTCAAAAGTCAGTTCAACTGGCAACGCAGAACCACAAAGCCTGGAGCGTGTACCTGGAGGAGCAGAACACTTTGGACAGGCCGCCAGTCCGTCTCATGTCTATGATCACCCACAGTCACAGCCCAGTTTGGGCGTTCCACACCACCTGGTGACATTTGAAGGCTGATCACTGAGCCATGACTCTGCATCCACTGCAATTCTTCTAACTGGCCAAACTTAACACGAGTGCATATATATGATGAATACTCAGTCAAAACATTTAAAACCGAAGTGCTTTTTTTCTTTGCAAGGCAGCCTGGTAAGGAGAACGCTCTCTTCTCAACAGCCAGTGGGGTGCAATAACCAGCTAGCAATTTAGCTTTCTGCTATATACCTTAATGGGTACCTCCTGACAGTGTTATAAATACCCCTCACCATTCTAAAAAGTGGTTTTCCTGTAAACACAGGGGAACAGGCCAGCAGTTGGCACCAAGGTCACTGACGTCTGTTAGCTTTACTTGCTCCATTATTGTGCCACTGTCCTTTGCCTTACTTTTCTCACTGTGAGATAATGACAAAAATGTATCCCATAAACTCTGAACATGCAGGACAACCTCCTTTCAGGCTCCTCATCAAATTGAATTTCTCACCAACGAGTCTGATCAAACTGGCCAGTCAGGATGGGCAAATTAGGTCGCAACCGCTGAGAAAAGAAACCCGCAG
The DNA here is from genome assembly GCA_026780765.1 of Petrocephalus schoutedeni. Classification (NCBI taxonomy): domain Eukaryota; kingdom Metazoa; phylum Chordata; class Actinopteri; order Osteoglossiformes; family Mormyridae; genus Petrocephalus; species Petrocephalus schoutedeni. The sequence goes on along the minus strand of JAODKL010000034.1, from coordinate 729,849 downwards.
CTCCGGTCGAATTTACAAGCTTGAATACTCTGGAAGTAAAAATACGTCGGAAACAGCTTTCTGTTTGGTTTCTAACAATTGATTGGGCTTTGGTTATGACTATTTTTCTGGCTGCCATTAAGTTTGTGAAATATTTTGTACAGAATTTATAAACTGTAATTTATTTTTTTAGTAGAACTGAAAAAAAAGTCCTCAGCGCAGGGCGGGTTCATGACAGGAAAGCAAACCACTGCAAAGTGTAACTGGTGCGTAATATGCCTATTCCGGCAGGCTTCATTAGGGAACAGCCTGCTCGAAATGCGGCGCATTTGCCAGTTTACTTTTGGACAGCCTGCACTGGTATTAAGTTACTGCACTGTACACGGATTCTGAGTGATCTGAGGGGGCAAAATCCTAGAAACATTTTTTTCTGACACCTGACGGGATGAATATAAGGAATACAACCATTTTTAATCAAACGCACGGGAATATAGGTGCCATGGCCATTCCCGTTTTGATGTTCGGAGTCGGGGTGATGGGGAATGGCATCGCAATAGTGGTGCTTTGCCGATCGAAACAAGAGCGCCGAGAATCGGCTTTCTACACCCTGGTTTGCGGCTTGGCTATCACCGATCTGTTAGGGACTTGTCTTGCCAGCCCCGTAACGATCGCAAACTACCTCGAAAACCGCCTACACAGCAACCACTCGCTGTGCGAATTCCACTCTTTCCTTCTGCTCTTCTTCGGAGTGGCGGGACTGAGCATTATATGCGCGATGTCGGCTGAGCGCTACCTCTCAATTAACCACCCTTATACTTACCAGAGGTGGTACATTAACCAGCACAGCGCACGTCGAGCTCTGTTTGTGATTTATATGCTCAACGTTATATTTTGCAGTCTCCCGATGCTGGGCTTAAGTAAAATCATACCCCAGGAAACGCACACTTGGTGCTTTATCGACTGGAGGGCGCAGAATCATTTGCACGCTTTTTATTCTTACTTATACGCCGCGGTGAACTCGGTGTTCATCTTATTGACTGTTGCCTTCAATGTAGCCGTGTGCGGGACGCTGCTTGTCATCCACCGGAGGAGCAAGAGGCGGCAGGCGAGCAAACGTGGAGGGGGCGACCAGAGGACGCTGCAGTCCTTGTCTTTGGAAATCGAAATGATGCTGCTGCTAATTGTGACTTCGGTGGTGGTTTTGGCTTGCTCGACTCCTTTGCTGGTAAGAAACTGTTTTTTCCCTGCCACAAGGTAATTTCTACTTATTAAATTTATAACGGAGTATTTCAAAGACAGCGCGTACCCCTTACATCCCCTGCACTTTTCTTGCAGGTGTGCGTATTTGTTAACCAGATTCAAATGGCAGCGTGGAGCAAGAATTTGGATCTGCTGGCTATTCGCATTGCCTCCGTGAACCCGATTCTCGACCCTTGGGTATATATCTTGCTGAGGCGGACGGTTTTCCACAAGGTCCTGGGCGCCTGGAAGCGCGTATTCGGAGTGCGCAGAGGCGGCATCCGGCCGGAGCGACCGCAGCAGGTGCTACCGTGCGTTATGGATAAAACCGCCCTCAATGGCATCTCCTGCAGCCATGAAACATCAGATGCCAAACCCTTGGAAGATTCCCCGAAGACATGCGCAACCGTTGGTACTACCCTTACGGCGCCATGAAAAACGGGTTTCCACAGGCGTACCTGTGGAATGAGCGCAGGCAAGGTTTGAATCCCAATGGACATGTCCGTCTATTAATACGGATTACCTAGCTGAACTTGCAATGCACCAACGAATTCGGGACATTCAAGTTTTTTTTTCCCCCTGCTACAGCTTTATATTTTGAAAAAAAATGCATTATGGGAATACTAGTATATGACCAGTAAGTGAAAATGCAACGATGAAGAATTCCATCTCGGACAATAAAAACATTTTTGAAGAAAAAAAAACTAATCCGCTCTAGATTAGGGAATGTTATCTTTAGATATCTGACAAATATTTACAGCGATATGGTTTCAAATGAAGGCAGAATTGAATATTTGAATACACGCATAAGACGTACAAAAGTAAATCAGAACTGATAGAAATCTAAATTAAAAACGCCGTTCCTTCCAACAAAGTAATACGCATCAGTGCACATTTAGCGGGCCGGCCAAGGACATAAGATTAATGCAGTGCCATACTATTTATCCTTCCGACACTTTTTAATGCTTTTGAAGCCCCCAGAATTTAAAATTTATATAGCCGCTTGCAAATAAACATACATTGTACACTCTCAAAAAAAAAAGGTACCAGTTTCAACCTTGTTACTGGAGCTGTACCCTCAATGGTGTTGTTACTTTTAAGATACAAAAATGGACTATGAGGAACTGTTTTGTACCATTGGGGGTACATTAATGTTGTTTGTACAATCATTTCTGTACCATATAAGGTGCAATTACCTACAGCTGAGGGTACAATTGGCAGACTCTTGAGGGTACAGCCCCAGTGACAATGAAAGGTACAAATTGGTACCCTATTTTTTGAGAGCGTAAGCAAAGGTGGGTAATCCTGGTCCAAAGAGTAAAAATCCAGACCAGAATTTTGTTCCATCCAATAAGTTAAAGTATTAATAGTTTGTCACAGAGTGCTCACAAAAATAAAAAAAGATTTTTACTCTTTGGACCTGGATTACCCACCTCTGGTTGTAAGCTAATTGTTTACAATTATGACAAATTTTGAAATAGTCATGTAACATTTCATACATTACTCATTTTGTATTCATGAGTCTAATTATACGAAAATACTGCACCTTAAAAAGTTTATGGAGCAAAATACATAAACCTGTAGGCATCTGAAACGCACGCCAAGAATAGCTCTGCTGAGTCAGATTATGTAGGACTAGTTTCCAGTTCAATGAAGAATATAATGCTATATGAAGTTGTCAATATTACGTTAAAAGTTTTACTTTTACTCATTCTTAGTATTTTCTTACTGATCCACAAGACAAAAGTAAATTGAATATCTTTTGGGGATGCCTTTAATTTCATTCAAGCATTTAGTTGTTTCTGAAAAGTGATTTGAAACATGTCAACACCAGGTTAAGTTTACATTCATTTGTCTAAAATGTTATAACCCATGAGTATCGTGTACATCTAAAATGCTTTTAAACTGTGCAATTGAAAACTGACTAACAAAAAGGGGAAATTGTCTACCAGCATCCATATGGGTACCGCTTTGCTCTTTGAGCACAAGGCCGTATTACATGACAGAGCGATTTGGTCTGCAGCAGACATAACATGCCACGCTTTACGTTCAGGAGCGACCCCTCGAAAAGCTAATGGCAGATTATGTTCTGTGAAACCCTGTATATTTTCGAAATACAATTTGAAGCTTGATTGGCTTTTGAAAACATTGTTATAATGAGATTCCCCGCCCCCCATATGATGCCCTAGAATGGGTAAAAAGCCAAATACCCTCCAAACGTTGCTGTGAGGAAGGCGTAAAGCCTCCAAATGCTGAGTAAAAGGGACATTAGCTGGCAGTAAAGCCGACAGCCTCCTTCTCATCCCTGCCTGTCAAAACGGCGGCCCAACAGTTCATCGTCCTTGGGATATACACAAATATAATCCGTGTCATTATATACATACACAAGCACATTAATACAGCAGATCTAAGAACATGGCAGCTGCAGTTTGACATCAGCATTTCCCAAAGAATACACCTCTGGTCACTGCAGGTCCCGCTCGCAGCCGCCCGCTAAGATACGCTTACAGCTCGCTGACAGGCGTGTCGCATTTTCGCTGGCTGACAGTAAAAGCCACACGCATACACAGCCAAGACCTCTCTACAACAAACAGCACAATGCATTCGCCAAGGACCGACAGGCCGAAACAGGCAACGGGTAACAGCACAGAGAAGACTGAAGGGAAAACGTTCTCCCAACACGTAGGAAGCCGTGCACTACTGCCTTCTCTCACACGATGGCGCCATAGTGACATGCCACTAGTGAATTTAAACTACATTTATCATCAGCTGAATCCCAGGTACCAACCCCCCCACCCCCCCCAAAAAAAAAAAAAAAAACAAAAAAGACTCAGTATTGTCTTAGTATGACAGGGTAACAGGAGCAGTGTACGCAAAGTATTGCACCAAACCACTGGCAGTTGAAATGGTCGATACTAATCTGAGAAACTAATTTAATGGCTTAGACTTTTCCACCTAAAGCCAAGTAATAGATATATATAAAAAAGTGCACGTGCACACACATGCACGAGCACGCACACACAACAAAAGCTGTGGGCATAAAAAAAATTCTGAACAAAAAATTCAAAACCGTGAGATATTTAAAGTATGCAATGCTGCACATTGCAAAAACTGAACTATTTATTTATAGAAGTGATAGTCCATTATATAAAACATGCCCCATTATAAAAAAATAAAAACACTAAGCCTTCTGATAGAAGTATACTTATTACACCCAAGTTGAACAACATTCCTTATTTCAGTACAGGAAAACAAATGCCATTTCACGGTCAAATATTCTTCAAGCTACAAACTAACACCAAACAAATCATTATTTCTCCCCACAAAGAACAATAAATCATGACAGACTTGTACTTCACATTATTAAAGAATATATTGAAAAGGGACACTGTATGAGACTTAGAAAAGGGGGAATTTTTAGCAGAGTAACCCAATTACCTACACAAGCCAAGCTGAACAGGGTTTAGGAATCTGAGTCCGATCGACTGTATGTCACGTGATTTGTGGTAATGGCAAACCGTAAACCCCATGGCCATAATAAGGTCACATTTACACATGTTCACACACGCACACAGATTTTTCATTCACTATAATCGGGTTGATCTGCACAAACGTTTGACTGAGCAAAACAGTTTAAATAAATAAATAAATAAACATATTGCTACAGCAGGTGTTCGTGAAACGACGTGTAACAAGCATACGCGAGGATTTCGTCAATCCTTTCGATATGATATGGGAAGTTCTTATCGTTTAACTTATGAGTCCATCTCCAATCAGCCGAATATTTACTGCCAGTGAGTCAAGCAGTTACATGCTGTTGTCCAAGTGCATACATTTTTCAATGCAATTTTCATTTGCAGCAACCTACAAATTGCATTTCAATTTTCCTTGCGAAAGAGCAGCAGATATCTGGCAAGCCGGGCCATTACTTCCAAACCCGAAACATTCTAACCGTAAAAACACGCGCTTCCCCGAATGATATGGTGCACAATGTCGGTTGTAGCCATCTTCCTCAGCTCTAAGATGCTTCATTGCAGAATCACCGGTATCTTGAAAATGGACTTTAATGACAGGAGCCACATCTGTCTGAGCACTTTGCAGTTTTTAGACAAAAGCTTGTCCCACAAAGTCTCTGTGCCTCTTATGCTGGAGCACACCAGCATTCGCCTTCTGCTGCAGTCTTAGGAGGTCTGGGCGGGGTGGGGGGGGGGGGGGGGGGTTCACCC
>JAODKL010000034.1:701735-712758 GCA_026780765.1 Petrocephalus schoutedeni | reverse complement strand
ATGTAACAGTGTGTTGTGACTTTTAATCCCAGTTACTCCATGGACTGGCTCAGCCCACGCTCTCTGATCTTAACTTGTATGTCACTTTGGACAAAAATATCTACTAAATAAGTAAAGGTATCCAATGTAATATAAATGTAACAGAACTTCACCACTATAATTTATAGTCACAATAGTAGAAAGTGTTGAAAGTCAAATATAGTATCACTTGCAAAAATGTAAGTAAAAATGAATTTTTCAAGTCACTAGCTTTGCATGATCATGTCACACAAAAATCACAAAATGGTTTTGCGTGTCAGTGAAAAATGGATGCATAAATATTTCTGGTTTCTTTTTAAAGCTAACCCTACACAAGTGCCCAATGCTGAAGTCAGAGCTTCCCAATATTGCCTTTCCTGTGAAACAAGGATGCGATCCTGAGAGAGGATATTTCAGAAGCCTCAGTGAACATGATTATCAAGTACATTCATTCACTGTTTTGTTTAACCCAATGGAAAGATGCTCATGACTAGAAGCATAATCACACAAGTGTTATATTTCCACACTTAACATGTTAAGTTAACATGGTTTCAGCCAATTTGTGAAAAAGCACCCATCAAACCTACAGAAAGGCTCAGGGGAAAGGCTCAGGGGCTCCCAGATGCGTTACAGACTATAATCAGTAGCAAACAAGCAAGAAGACTTAACAGGAGGATGACCCTGCTACCATACGGCCAAGCGAGGTCTTTCAGCTGAAGCAGTTTAACTATGAATCTCTAACCAATTGTAAAAAACAAATCAATAATGGAAGCCTGTAGTTCATCTCCAAAAACTCCAGCTGGATCTTCTCATACCAGACTACAGACTATACAAGTATCCAAAGCGAATCAAACTGAAACTCTCCAGATTGTTCCCCTTGAGAACATCGCTAAGACTGTTCTATGCCGTTATTTACTGGCCACCAGCACCTGCACACCCAGCCTGCACTTGTATGCAGTTAGGTTCCAGTAGTGACACAAGTTTGCATAAACTTTCAAATGTGCAGCTGTATGACTTTGCCGCTAAATTGAGTTTATCCATTCCTAATGAATAAACTTAAACTACAAACCTTAAGTCAACATACCTAGAACAGATGTTAAGGATTTTTTTATATATAAAGGAGACACAGTGTACTGGCTTTCCATTTACTGGTCACAATACAAGAGAACCAACTTAGTGGTGAGATTTGCTCCACTGAACACTTAATGTATGCTAATTTGGTAAGGGTCCCCCCACCGAATGGTTTTCAAGTCTTGAATGACACTAACTGTGAAATACACTTGGCACCAAAATCGTTTTATTTTCATGTACATACAAACACAGCCTACTAATTTTATGGTTTCATAGTAACCAGCCTGTATCCCTTTATTTTTAGGTTGTTCAGTCCTATTAATGCTCCTACATGGGTCCATTAGTTTTTATTACCTTACAGTCTTTGTCTGAGAACCTGTAATTGTGTTGCAATTTCACAGGTAGAGATCTGTTCTGCAGCCAGAAGAGATTCGCACCATGAATATTGCACACGGTAGAGAAGGCCACGCAGAGAGGGGATAATCAGGGAAGGTCACCCCAGGGAACAGCACAGCTGCTCATTATGAAGTTCTACAGTGCCTGAAGTATGTGTGGCTATCATATAAAGCAGCACACATGCGTATGAACTCTAAAACGGCCCATTTTTGCTAAATTTTACAACTAGAAGTACTAATTACAGCTGACGGCTGTGCAAACAAGATTACCCAAGGTCCTCCGTATGCATTTCAATATGTCAAAACTATACAAATAGTTTGCTAACATAAAATGTACGACGATGCGGAAATAATAAAATTTAAAGGTTCAACTGAGAGACGTATTAAGTGCTTTTGTAGACTTCTCGCAATAAGCTTGTCAATAACATTTCCCTTTCTAGAGAGAGCGTTAAGGCCTAATATTTCAGCCCTAAGCTGATGGCCAGCCTCAAGTTTTACATTTTAACTTGATGAAATATGAAACAAAGTTGCTAAAAATAAATAGGGGTCCAGAACATACTAAAGACTAAGAATACTAATGTTACAGTGTAACTTAAAGTCAAAAAACATACAAAGAAACAAAACTGACAGCAAGTAAACAGATTGTGCAGAGAGATTATGCGTAGGAGACGAATAGGTATTGAGCGGCGCGGTATATGCTGCAGACTGGGTGCCAGACACTCATTGGTTAAGGAACTGTATTATCCACCTGTCAAAATACAAAAGTTATTAAGCAAAGTACAAAGATGACACTGGGTATTTTTACACACGGGAAGCCCTAAAGATTCCACCGCCAAGGAGAAGGAATTTCCTCCACTTCAGATGGGGCGCTGGTGGATAATTCTGAATTCTGTTTAGCGCTTTAGAGCACAGTCCACCGCGTCGGCCCCCCTCCGCCGAGACGGCAGCGGCGGCGCGAAAAGCTGCATTAATGTAGGCCGGAGGCACCCGGTAGCTAATCCTGTACCGAAAACCTCCACGGCAAAGCGGGGAGCGTCCCGAGAAATGAAAGCTGACAAAAAAAAAAAAACACACACACACACACACAAACACACTGGTGAAAACGAAACCCGACACTGGACACGACCAACTCGACAAGGCCAGCAAAGTAAAAGCCCCAGATAAACCAGCCGGAAGGTGGCAGGCAGTGAGCGAAGCCTCACCTCAGACGGGAAAGCTGCAGATACTTTGGAGTTTAAAGTTTAACACCAATAAAGAACCAAGCGATCGACGTGTAAAAAGACGGCTCGGTGTAACTTAATAATGCGGGACTTCGGAGGGCAGAGGAAAGCGGCGAAGCGCAGCCGGCTCCCGACCCGGCCGGCTTGCATTGACTACAAGTAACGGGCTCCGCATCCACATGGGCATTCTGACCACCGGACAACTACGGACCTTTTCAAAACGTACACGCCTGTTTTTATTAAATATCTATTGCACGTATTCTTTTCACCTAGCGCTTTGGCCATGGACTCCTCATAGTATAAGAATAGGCAAATTCCAGAAACATTTCATTCCATTCAGCTAAGGCTCCGACGAAGAGGCCTACACAGTTTTCGCGAAGCCTCGGCCTCTCGTACATGCCAAAAGCCAGTCCAAGCGCAACAATAACGGTTGACGAGTTAAGGAGCCGGCGCCGCGAAGCTTCCCGTCTGGCCACGACCCACAGTGCCGAAACACCGGTGCAGTTACATCCGAAAGTCCAACTGTCACGCCACGTTTTGGTGGCGTTTTACGTAGCTGGTGTAACATTTTAAAGCGAATCCAACAGCGCTTCTTTCCAACTTGTAGCTGCATATAGCTAAGCAGCCACCAAGCACCGGCGCTGTCTAACCCCGAAACAAAAGCCGTCTAGTTAACAAACAGCGGCTAGAAGCCGAATGCGTTCAGACAGTGGCTTTTCGGCGACTTGTCCAGCTCCGGAGTGGCACGATGCCGCCCCGCTGAGTCGAAGCTAATCTGCTAGCCGGCTAAATAGCCGCTAAGCTTCTGTCACAAACCCAGCACGACAGCCAACTGCCCAGCCAACGAACTTCACGCCGCAGCCCCCGATGGGTGTGGTGCTGCTCCGATCCGGCTGCCCGGTGTAGCGGATTCTCGACCCACGCTACTCCGGACAACGGTACTCGGGGAGTTCATCGGCGGCGCGGCCGTGGGGCACGGCGGCTTCGCTGACCGGCGCCGCTATCGGAGTGACGCCCGGCAGCTAGCTGTCCGGATGCCCCCCGAACTCAGCGGCCACACCGGGGAGGCTTGTTAAAAAGTTCCAGCAGCGCGTATAAAAAGTAGCGCACTCCTGGGTTTCGGGCAGGAGGCGCCTGCCTAGACACAGACATGTCAGTGCGCATATGTGGATGGGGCTTCCCGGGGCTTTCGGCGTACGCTCGCTCCAAATCGCTAATTATATAAGCGCTTTGCGTCCCGACCGTACCCGGGAAAACCCGAAGCCGATCCCGCAACACCATCGGCAGCTACTCACATTGCTTTGGGCATCGATGGCCTGCAGCAGCCGGTCTCTTATCTGCTGCGGGGTTGCCGAGGCCGCTGTCATTGCCTGGCTGGTGCGGATCGGCAGCCGGGGGCAGAGGAATCCTCCGAAGAGACGGGTAGGCGGCTCGCACGCACTTACAGGCCTTTCGGGAGATGTGATAGGAGGTGAAGCCCCATGTTTGCCGTAGTGCTTGCTTATGGTTTTGAATGTGTTTATCGTATATCCCCGGAGACGAGACCGCGATCGCCGTCGTGCTCGGCTGCCCGTCCGGCGCTCACCAGCTTCCTCGGCTCCGCCAAGCCTACTACGTCACATAGAACCGCTAGCCAGGTGCATCTTGGGAAAAAGCACACGCAACTAGAAAGCGTCACACAGCGCGGTTGGCGTGAGTCGGAAAGTTACGGACGTAGCAGGGAGGGGGGTACCGACCTAACGTCATGGTCAATATATTTTACTGTATTAAACATTGCTCACGGTCTTTCTTTAATTTAAAAAGATATTCCTCCAACCATCTTCCATACCGTGTATGCAGATTAGGGTGGCAGTGAGCCTAAAGGTTGTCTAGAGCACAAGCAAGGGGATCACTCTCAATGGCATTCCAGTCTAACCCAGGGCTGGGACGCAAGCCAGCACGAATGCAATCACACACTCTCCTGGAAATTCGGAGAAGCCAGTCTGCGTTATCACATGAACCCAGGGAACCCTCAACAAACATGGGGAGTTTATGCAAATTCGAAAGACGCACAGCCAAGGGTGGGAACTACACTTCCAAAGCAGGAATGGTGATGCTTCAGTGCTACCCATTGCAACCCGAAATTAAAATGCTCATTTATTTTATGTTAGGTAAACAGTATTTTGGCAACTTATTTTCAATACACACATCATTTGCTGCATTAAAGTACAAATGAAATGTGAAACATTAGATTATTAATAACACATTTCACCAAAAGAAATAATTTCAATTTCTTTGCATTATTAAAACAAAGTTTCTAAAGACCACCAATCACAACAACTCTACAACATGTGCACAAGACTAAACTGAGCAGTAATGGTTCCAAAGCCAAACATTCTTGGTAAAATAACCCAAAGCAGATGCTACAAAATGTTTAGGATTAGTTTATGGGTACTTCTAAGTCTGGAGTCTAACAGCTAATGCCCCCAACTGTACAATAAATTATCAGAATAGAATTTCTCTCATCTTTTTCAGTTCATGTTACAACTTTACACCTTCTGACAATTATCTGCTCAGATAAAATAATTACATATAAATAAATCTGAAGTCTTGTTCATTGCAGTACCTGTCTTGCAATCAATATCTTGCCTTTAAAATAGTTCTTGGGCCATTTAAGTGCTCTGTTCATGGCATCTAAGCTTACCTGCATGTGTTGCATGTATTGTTGAAGAGTTTAATTGCTTGTGCAAACTGTTTTCTGTGTTTAAGATTAGAACATGGTGACTCAGTGGGTAGCACTGTTGCCTCACACTTTCAGGCTTGGTTACTGGACAGGCTCCTGGCCCCTCTGCAACGCTGTCTAGGGACACCCTTTCCTATATTCCCATATACTGCCTGGGACAGGCTCCTGGCCTCTCTGTTACGCTGTCTAGGGACACCCTTTCCTATATTCTCATACACTGCCTGGGACAGGCTCCTGGCCCCTCTACAACGCTGTCTAGGGACACCCTTTCCTATATTCCCATATACTGCCTGGGACAGGCTCCTGGCCTCTCTGCAACCCTGCCCAGCATAAGCAGCTGGATAAGCAGGTCATTCACTATTCTATATGCTATAGTGGTGCACTGATAGAATGAATTTCTACACACACACTTTCTTATTTAAACTTTCTTTTAAGTTTTCTTATTTAAACTTTAAAAACTAGCAAAATACAGTACTATGCAAAAGTCTTAGGCAGTCTAAGAAAATATTTAAATGATCTTCATGTTGGTGTAAAATTATATCGATCAAAGTGTTTTAGAATGGCCATATTAACACCTCTCCTAAAGTCCAATACACATGTATTTTTTGACTCGACCACTAGCGCTTCTCATATGGCTAATCAATACCTCACTGACATTTTAACTTAATTGAATTAATTTATTAAGTGAGCTAGTGGTGAAATATATGGAATGACCAAGCTCACACTGAGGAGAGGTTTAGGAACTGAAGCAGTGTTCTTCTAGCCTTCCAACAAGATATCAGTAACTTTTTGGAAAACACATGAAATTTCTGGTAGTTTTTGTTGTTACTCTTAAAGATAGCTTTAAACATTTTTTTTGACTGCCTAAAACCTTTGCACAGCACTGTTATAATACATGATGACAAAAGTTATTCACAGAGAATGCAATGTGGGAAAGGGATTACTTATAATGAAAAAAGAGAACACATGATCAACTTACAAATCTTCACTGCTATACTGACAAATGTACATCATGATGTGCATCATCATATAGATTAACAAAATGTAAAATGACACAATTTAGAAGCTTTGCATGTAACTGAAAGTTTTAGGGCTTTTCAGTTTCTGTTCCGGTGCGTAGATCTTGAAGCCCTTAAACCACTAGAGAGTAGTTTGAAATTGCTCAACGATTTTCATTTGGTCTACTGAACTTGCATTCTTCATTTCTAAATGAGCACAGACAAGTTGATGTTTGTTGGTGTTACTAGGGTGGACCGAGCTGTACTGTATAGTGTGAGAATAAAATATGCCCATACCAATAACCAGAGAAGTTGCCCACAACACCCAGATATTACAAAAAATCCATTACAGTGTCTTCATTTGATGCATGACATACACATTCAACTCCATGTGGTTAATTCCTAGGCTCCAAATAACCTGTGAAAAAAAAAAAAATGGGTGGGAATCATTTAAGATTGTTCTGGAAATTGTTTTCAATTCACTTATTCTTTAAATAATGACGAGTAATACAAAAACTTATCATACAACATTTATAAATAAATTTTAAAATTAATACTTACAAAATCATGCAAAACATCATGAAGATGTTCCATAAGGCAATAAATATCCGGAAGTACCGGAGGCTCAGAAGAAACTCTCTGACATTTTCTCCTAAAAAAAGGTACATTTTAATTCAATTCCACTGTTTATAAAACTATTTATATTTCATGGCTTTATAATTTAAATACCTGTGGTTGGTGCATGAGAGTCGTCTCCAAATCCTTGTGACTCCTTTTTTTTCCTGTTGATGAGAATAAGTATTTTATTCACCAGTGTACTAGTACAGGTACACAGGAATTCTTCAGCTTTCGAATAACCCGGTCGAATAACTCCTACGAGGCACACGCACACATGCACAGAGAGTGAGCTCGACTTTAAAGCGGAGTTTCCCTCAGGCCCTGGAGCGTTTCTCAGTGTTAAGGACCTTGCTCATCGGGCCAAGAGCGATATGATTACACTGCCGTCCTCAGGATTACGGCCGAAGACCTTTTCGGCACAGACATACAGTCGACGCCTATCCCGCGCGGCCTCTATTTCCGACGACTTCGTAGCTTGAGTCGTTACCTAACATCAGCATATTATATGAAACCGTCTCCGGATGACAGAAGCATAAAAACACACAGATATTTATTTCTAAGACACTTACAGTTTGAAGTTTAGCACTGCTCCCGCATTCATGAGTAAGGTCCTAAAAGAAATGTGAAACAGTACAAATTCCATGCCATAAAACAATCCTCAAAAGCAAGTGAAACATTATACTTTCATAAACTCACAATTTAGCAGGAAAATAAATACAGGAGAGGACTAACTTGGGTGTTCGCTACAGGCATCTATATTTCAAACAAGTAGTTATATTTCTATTTTTCGTTTTACGGGGGTAATGGAGTACCCACTAAAGGTAAAAAGAACATAGCTGAAATACGAATAAATCTTAAATTACCCGAATATTAGTATATCCCCGATCATCTTGCCCACCTAACAGCACCACGTAAACAAACCCGACGCTGGCACTAGGACGAAGTTGCACCAATAGCATTACAGCTTACTATGCTTTACCCAATGAAAGCCCGTGATGATTGGTCAACCACACTTGAAGTGAAAACCCAAACTTCCGGGTATCCAAACGGAAGAGCTGTTTACAAGCCACATCCAATGACAGTCGCATGTGTCTGATAAAAAATGAGGAAAAAAAAGAATAATTAGGGCTTTGTTTACTAGGGGGAGAAGCTGGTGCATTGTATTATGCATGAGTTGGATTTGATTATATAAATCGCAATTCCCCTGTCTTTAATGTTCCCTAGATCAGCAGGGCAACTGGAACGCACCATTACTACATAGGTGCGATTTGGTTTGGCTTGATCGTTTCCGGTTTCACTTGTTTGTGAGCTTGGGGCATGAAATGTACACTCGCTGCCTCCACAGCGATTGCGTTGCAAATTTTGTAATACTTCTGCAGCATTCTCTATGTCACGCAACCGTGTACTCGAAGGGTTGCCGGTTCGAGTTCCTAACCCGCAAGTACCGCTGAGGTACCCTGAGCAAGGTACCAGGCACTGCTCCCCGGGCGCTCAAGTAGCTGCTCGCTGTTGTGTCACAGTGTCACATGGATTAAATGCAGAGGACACATTTTGTTGTTGTGTGTCAACGATGATGACTATTCACCTTTCACTAAATACTAGGGTGACCAGACAAATGTGTCATTCCGGACACTTTGAGTTACTACTACTACTTTAAACCTGAAAGACTCCTTTGCTTGGCTAAATAGTTCAGTTCTTCTTTGGCTTTGGCTGGTTCGTTTCCTTGATTGAAAGACTCACCCAGCTGTTACACATTAACATTAGTGACACGCGCATGATTATAGGAGACTGACCAATCAGCGCACAGCAAGAACGCAGCGCTTAAGCGAAATCCAGGTCCTTTTAATTGACATGGTCGTTTACAAATCCTGTCCTAGCTCAAAGTGTCTGGGATGACATAGATTATCTGGTTACCCTACTTAATACAAACTTTCAAAACAACAGTTTTATCAACGTTTCTAAATCGAACACGTTTAAAAATTTGTTGAAGGTGAAAAAGTCATTGTTGATGCACCACAACAAAATGTGTCCTCTGCATTTAACCCATATGTGACATAGCAGTGGGGAGCAGTACCTTGCTGGTCGGGGAGTCAAACGAGCAATGTTTTGATCGCAAATGCACGGCCCTAACCAGTAGGCCACCACGTCACGTCCTGGTCGTATGGTTTGTTTTTTATTCGGGAGAACACAGCTACAGCACATTTCTAACCTCATACTTAATGACTTGTATGTCTTCTGTGGTAATATAAAAACAGTTACCATGTGATGTATTACCAGATTAGTGGTGTTTATATGGTTTATCTGAATTACCCATAGAGTATGAGCCTTTCAGTAGGGTTAGGCTTAGGGTTAAAAGACTGGTCGAATCCCATCTCTCGCCTTGACCCTACCCATTGGCTCTTGCCATTGGGGTAGGAGTTGAAATCTGCCCCTACGAAATGGGACACCTCTTCAGTAAAGTGATACGTCATCATTAGGCTCCGGTGAATTTTACGTAGGCAGACGCGCCGTGTTTTTGCTGAATGTTCAACATACCGTGCTGGCGGATCGGCGGATATTAATTTAATTCTAATTGATCCTTTATTATCATTTATATATTATTTATTATTATTTCCATCGCTTGGGCTGTTGGCATTTTTTGCGTTTGTCCGCAGAAAACCGTAGTCAACGTTAAACAAATTAGTCACTCCCAAAGTGATCTTGCAGCACTTTTTGATTTTAAAAAAGCTCTGAATCGAATGAGTCCTCTAGTTTCCTATGTACTCCCTGGAATGACCGGAATATGGGAAATTAAACAGACCGCAGCTATATAAACCTAGACAGCAAAGTGTATTTTGCAATGCATAACAGTAGAAGCCCGTTGTAAACAAGCAGGAAAAGATTGGGTTCGTGGTGACGTGCAGCACATCCGTAATAAATTAGCTAGAATGTTACTTAGCCAAAGAATATGAGCTCAACAGTACTCTGTAGCAGCCCTGACAGTCTGCACTAATACGAAGCGAAACAGAAAACTGGCTGCTTGACTTTCGTCAAATTCCCCATGCACAAATAGCGACCATACTAGCAATTTCTTTGTGTTTGTGAGTGAGTGTATATTTGTTGTTTATGCAGAGTATCCGCTGCTTGACTTTCGTACTGCACGCACAAATCGCGACCGACCGCACGCTAGCGATTTTTTATGAAGAATACAACCATAAGGATGAAAACTATAGAAACTATAGACAATACTGGTTGTCATAATTCTGACATAATTCTTTGTCATAATTCTTTATTAACGGAGAAATTATTGACATCTGTAAGTCTCTTTTCGTTCCGCAGAGGGGTAGGGCCAAGGGGAGAAATGGGATTCACCCTCTGTCTTGCATATTGGATTGTTGAAGTTCGATGATGAATAAGTTTTAGTTGAGTTGTTGTGTATGAATTAATACACTGACTTTATGTGTTTTCAATGGGATGAAGCAGGCATGCATAAACTAATGGTAATTAAATAATCTTACCATTTAAAGGACACCAGATGTTATATTTGTATTTAACATCTAAATGTTAAATGTAAATATTAAATGTAGATTAAATGTTGAGCGCGTATGCAAATTAACCACGCCCCTATTGGTTGTTTGCATGGAAATGGGCGGTAAGAAGGAAAGCGCGCTAAGTGCCTGTAGGTGGTGGAGAACGTGGTGATGGAGATTTATGGAGGAAACCTCCATTGTCCGTGTCGTCTGATCGTTTCGCGATGGTCGGACAGTATTGCTGAGTCAAAGACTGTCCCGACCGGTCGCACGACTGTTCGGGCAAAACATTTACATTTAACATTGAACATGTATATGTGATATTTAATATTTATATTCAGCATTTAGATTTAATATGTACATATAGACAGGACGGCATGGTGGTGCGGTAGTCGCCTGTCGCCTCACACCTCTGGGACCGGGGTTTGAATCCTGCCCAGTTCCATGTGTGTGGAGTTTGCATGTTCTCCCC
>JAODKL010000034.1:636830-701635 GCA_026780765.1 Petrocephalus schoutedeni | reverse complement strand
CGGGATAGGCTCCGGACCCCCCGCGACCCTGAACGGATAAGCGGGTTGGAAAATGGATGGATGGATGGATGGATATAGACATATATTTATATTTACATATAGCAAGTCATTTTTCAAATATACAAAGGAAAAAAGTGATATTTTTTACCCTGTTTATTTCTATCTAAATGTAATAAAAGTGCACCAAATGTTGAAAAAGTGGCAAGTAGAAAAGTGCTTAGTTACTTTACAAACGGCGCCCCATACTTTTCAAACAAAGTAGGAATTTTCTTTGCATTGGGTTTACTACTTTCTCATCATCTGTTCCCAAAGTAAATTCAACTCTTACCAATGGGTTTGAAAAATCCCTTTTTGCCACAGATTGAGATCATTGATGTTTTACCAAATGCAGTATTGAAGTAAGCTGTATCTCATCCCACCTCTTCAGTCTAAATAATTTTAGAGACGCTTTGTACTAGCTGAAATTTTAGAACATGAGAATTTCTGAAGGTAATCGATGCCCCCTGGTGGTGATCCTTCTGAACTGGCAGTGGCACCACAGAAACTGGTGAACTGTGATGAATAGGTCTAAACATTTCAAAACGATCTGCCTTATCCACATCCTCGGTCTTCTATGGTTTGCCCTTATCCTTATGGTTCTGATAGATGAATCGCTTTTTAATCCAACCACGTCTTGTCCTCGTAGTTAGTCAAGTGCAAGACTGGGGTTTTCAAAGAAAGTGTGACAAGGCTGTTCCCATAAACATTTTATGACGAACGGCCTGTTTTTAAGGAAAAACCGGAGCTGGACTTGGTAATTTAGCCCGAATAGGATGAGGACAAGAGCGACTACCTGATATGTCACATAACTCAATATCGCTGTAACGGAATCCATTCCAAACGTGACGCCATCAGTCTTTGACTTTTACCCATCCACCCATCGATTTTCTTTACTTATGTAGCGTAGCGGGGATCCGGGGTCTGTCCCGCACATATAACTACAGCGCCTTTTTTCGGACGGATCTTTATCCAAGATATATATGTGTAAGTCATTTCAACAAAGTAGATCGGCCCACTACAGCCTTTTGTGCTCTAAACGGCAGTATTTTATACATTTAAACCTTCTTGGACAGAGATCTCTTTATGACCGTCTAACCCAAGTCACTGTGTGCATTAATATTTTGTCTATTCACACATATTATAATAAAATATAATAATATTATTTAACAAATATATAACCTCTGTAAATAGCTAAATAAAAATGTCTAACAACATGGTTTGAGGTAAGGCTCTGCAGAGTTCGATTTTGTGCTATGTTGTGCTTTATTAAATTTGGCTACATTAGGTTTTCCTTTCGGGTGGAAATTGCGGAAGCTCATTATGGTTCAGCAAATGAATGTCGGAACGTTGGACTCTTACAGAAAATAATGCCCACATAAATAATTCAATAAACATATAAATAACATTTCATTTTAGGCTTACATTTCGTGTAGTGTAATGTAAGTGTGCCAGTTCTCCTTTTATTACTTTGCGTTATTAAATCTGCGCTTTAGATGTTGATGTACTGTTGGGTACTTGGACGCCCGTGTTTCTATGCCGCTGTCAAAATAGTGACTAAAATGAAAAATATGATTCTATGTCGTACGTCCATGGACATTGTGTATATAGCATAATTGAATACAGCGAGACGTTTGTTACACCAACATGGTGTATCGTAGTAAGGCGAAATGAGACGCACATGGGAGGAAAATTAAATATAATAACCTGCCCGCAGCGAGCCGACAGGCTCAGCCGCGCTCCCGCGCGCCGCCGGAGACAAGCCGAGCGTCGGCGCGTATTTGCTATACAAATAGCTTGGCATTTATCTTGCATTTGCTATCTCTCATTTGCTAACCAAATTGCTTTTATAGAAAGTAATTTTTCCTGACATGTTGTAGCTTTTCCGCGAACCATTAGTCAATATCCAGCTGTACAGGATCTACATCTACAACAATATTTCAGTGATGTATTATCCTTTTTTATTATCGTGACGCGTGGGACAGTGTACCTATAGGTGCGGTGCATTTCCACTTCTTTATCTGTATTGCGAAATATATATTGAAAACAACAATTTAGAGGATCGTATATTAGGTAACGTATTTTCAGACCATTGGAATACGACATAAGGTATTCTAGGCTATTTAATCAGCAGTGGCTCTATCACTGCCCTGCTAGCGCCGGCGGTAACGAGAAGCATTATCCTTTGCTGAGGCATGATGTAAAATATCTGTTCTTTACATATATATAAGATATCTGAAGAACAACCTTGATATTGTAGTTGATCTCTCGACCAAACGAAAGATAGCATGTTTTTACCTTTTCCGTTTAAATGATTGTGTCCCTGCGATGACGTCAGGTAAATGGATATGACAAGTACAGACATTCGGTCGAGAACAAATTGTATGGCCATGCAGATGGAGGGATATTAATAGGACGGCTTGGGTTAAAGTTTTTATTCGTAGAGACCAGGGCATCGTGGCCGGTCACTGGACTAGGAAGATTTGGATTGTAGATTGTAAAAAGATCACAAGTGTTTCGTTTGCCGTCAAATAGGCCCGATAATTACAAATATGGATGTGCTGGGAGTCCTGAATCTGGGCGATATTGCCCAGTATTTTTCAAAAATGGCAATGTTTCCAGTTTTTGATCTTGCATATTATATCGTATCCATACTCTACCTCAAGTATGAACCAGGTCAGTATTCCTCTATTATATATTATTATATCTTAATTGACGTTTTCAGTGAAACGTATATCAACCTTGATTTAAAGGAGTTCAGTAATAGATTCGGTTTCGTTTTGCTTTATGCAATCATATCTTAATAAGATCGGTACTTGACTGTTACGTAACTGAACGTCACTGAAATAAAACTCAACATGAAATGTATATTTATTCAAGTAATCACGCGTGTATTAAGAATTAGTGTGTATTATTAATGGTCTAGCACTTGACTTGGTTTCATAATTTATATCTATGTGGTTTTTATGCACGTGTTGTGCATTTCATAATCAGTACAGTTGCGGGACATTGAAAGTGCAGTTCCGAGGCGCAGTTTTGCTTCGGATATAACAATGTAATTTTCAATCTGCCACCAAAGGAATGCTTCTTTTAAGTGTGCTCTCCGTGAAATCTGATCGAGATAAAGCGCGTGCCAGTGCTCGCTCGAGCGTGCAATAAATAGAATGTCCATAAATAGATAGGCGTGAGTTTGTGGCCACAGTTATACAATTTAAAAGATGCGCACGTACTTCAAGTTCAGTCTTTCTTTTCTTGATGCTTCCGCGTTGAATGTACAGGCAACTGCTCGATGTAACGTTACGATTTTACATAGCTTTTAGTTAAGAAAAACGGGCTTTCTGGTCTTGTGGATTAGTCTAGACAAGCAGTTTCAAAGTTAACACTCCAAAGACTGTCTTTTTTAGTCTATTTTTACTATTGATAAATGACTCACTCATAATCAACTCACAGTTGGCTTTTTCTGCTATCTATATATGCAAGTAAGCTTGAGTACTAGGAAAGCATCCTAAAATAGTATAATCCACATAACGAATGGTAGTCCTTATCCATCTGCTGGATTGCTCATTAAAAATTACATAATGATAAATGCCAAATGGGTGCTATTACATTCAGGTTAAAGTGAATGCAAAGTGGGGAACAATTCAGCAAAGTCATAAACAATGCAGCTGTTGGCGTATTTTGTACAAAACCAGTAATGCACCTGTTAGCATAAGTGTATTTTTCTGTGCCTGAGCGATCTGACCAGTACTCTTGTGGTGGTTATTTTCACTGGCGGGCAGTTCGGCCTCGTCCGCCTCATGCCTCACAATCAGTTTGGTGAGCGTCATGAATGAGCGTGTTTAGGGTCAGGGGTTGAAGCCGAGCTTGCCAGTGGAAAGCGCCATGCACCATGGCTTATTTTTAGGCTACATTTTACAGGATCAGTTTTCTGCCAAACTGCCAGCTAATCGCTCCTCGACTTCGCTGCACCTGTTTCTGGGGATCTCTTCTGCTTCAGAGGCCAGGCCAGCAATTTTCAGCTCCTAATTTATCCTTTGAAAATCCCAACAATATACAGTCCTCCCCCTCGACCCTGACAAGAATAAGCTGTTGGAAGATGGATGGATAGAAATAGTTCTCCTTATGTCCTTATGTCTCCATAAACGACTAGCATTTCCGTTTCTCTTCCAGCCCTTTCTCCAGTACAGGAGCATGGAGACTTGTATTCAGGCATTAAAAATAATAATAGAATATACCCACAAATTTCACTCTGGTTTCTAGAAATAAATGTGTTTTCCTTTGTTCAGGAGCCAGCAGCAGAAAGCATAAAGCCAGCATACCTGACTTGTCAGTGAAGACATCCTCTTTTTCCTCGAACATGCGTATTATGTTGGTGTGAGAGTTATAGGCTGCAGACACAAAATTCCTTGAGTGTCTTGGGCTGGGGGGTTAACTTGGAGTGGAGTGGAGGATGATTTCTTGCATGGGAAAGTACGCTTGAAACGGCACATCTTTGACTTAAAGGCTCGGTGGAGGTGTCCCGCAGGAGCCCGGTAGCCTCCTGGCTCTGCGCCATGCTCTACTGCTTTGGGAGTTACATTCTAGCAGACATCATGCTTGGCGATTCTCCTATTGACTACTTCCACAACAACAGTCACATCCTCCTGGCTACTGCTGTCTGGTAAGGTCCTGCTAAGGGTTACGTCGTCTCTCTCTGTTCACTATGCCCGTATCTGTGGAAAATGGGTTAACGCCTTTATTTACATTTGCAGACTTAATGTGATTCCTGTTTGTATAGTGTCTCACGTGTTTTAATTATACAAGCAGCACTTGTGCCTCAGTTACTTACATTATCTTTGACTCAGAATTTGAAATTAAAAAGAAGAACTGCTTTTGTGCAGAGATTCCTATGTGCAGTTAGATCAGAGGTGAAATTGCTGCAGCAGTTAGACTGACTCCTTGCTCTTCTTGTCCTTTTTGAAATAAAAACAGGTATCTCATCTTCTTCTGCCCACTCAACTTGTTCTACAAATGTGTGGCCTTCCTGCCCGTCAAACTGGTTCTGGTGGCTTTGAAGGAGGTGGTCCGCACGCGCAAAATCGCCGCAGGGGTGCACCACGCACATCACGCCTACCACCACGGCTGGTTTATTATGGTCATCACAGGCTACGTCAAAGGTGAGAACCGGCGCCATGTTTCCCACGTCCATCTTAAGGCGCAGTCTTATCGTGCTATGTAGCAATCGAAGAGAAGGTATCATAGGCCGCGCGATGACGCGACCACTGATTTCGTATACTGACCTTCGACTGGTGTCCTTTGAGGGTCTGGGGTGGCTCTGATGTCCAACTTCGAGCAACTTTTGCGTGGAGTGTGGAGACCTGAGACCAATGAGATCATGAACATGTCATTGTAAGTGTCCTTCAGTTTCTGTTATTCATTTCAAATAAATACAACCCATGACCAAATATCATGTTTAACATTCGAGCAAAGGCTAGGATTAGACTTTTTATACTATTGTAATGTTCTTTGATGAATATCTGTTCCATATCTAAATTGGCTGCTTTCTGTATCTCATTTCCCTGACAGCCCCACAAAGGCCAGCCTGTATGGAGCGATTCTGTTCACCCTCCAGGAGTCACACTGGCTGCCCGTATCCAAGAGCACGCTCATCTGCCTCTTCACTCTCTTTATGGCCACCTCGAAGGTACTTCATGAAAACCTCGCAGTAGGACCTTCAGACCAACTGAGTGCATAACTCCCGAGCAGCGGCGCCGTCACACGTGGATGGTGTATCAGGCTGTTCTCCTGTGTTCTAGGTGGTCCTCACTGCCCGCCACTCGCACAGCTCTCCTTTCGCCCTGGTTGAATCGTGGCTGTGTCACGTGCTCTTCGGCTCCCCTCTCGGAGGCGCCGAGGATCCCCATGACCATCACCACTCTGCCGCCGTCCACGCCGCTCCCGTGTCTCCCACGAAAACCAAGGAGGAGCTAAATGAGGGAGCCCGCAAACGAAAGGCCAAGAAGGCGGAGTAGGTGACGCGGGCCAGGGATGGACGGAACCCCTTATTGGCACCAGCAAGGAGAACCGACAGATTCCGACTGCCTCCCCAACACCAGCCGTGGGCCCTGGATTCCTGTTGCATTTTGCAGGAGAAAATGGACTCTCCCATGACATTCTGTGGGAGGGAACAGTTTGGTGTTTACTGTGTAAGAAAATGGTTCTTTCATAAAATAACATACAGTTTTAAAAACACTGTAAATAGCTCCAAATTTCCTAATTTGGAAATATCAATACCAGCTAATCCATATATTTACTGTATGTATGTATTTATTTTCATGAGTGGACGTTTATGCTCCTAAACCGAGCGACGTTGCTCCCCTGTACATTTCCAGCGCTGTCTTCCGCTCAACCCTTTAAATTAACGTTTTTTGTTCCAGATGCAGCTCTTCAGACTTCCTGATAAAATGTTCATTTTAGTTTTAACTGTTAGCATTAACCCATAAACTGAGATTCCGGACTGTTACATGATTACTTTATAGTTAATCAATCCCCTGAAATAAAGCTAAGAAACTCCTTTTCATTGAAGGTTTGCAGAACACATTTGTTGTGGTTATTTAATTCAGACTGATATACAGAAGAAGAAAATGTCTTCTGTAGGAATGTCGTGTTAAACACATGACTCACAGATTAGCCAGATTCAAGTGGACCTGGACCAACAGCAAGCCCGTCAGCAGTGGATGCTGGGAAATCAGCACAGGCACCAACATCTCACTCGGCAGTTAGTCTCCAGCCATCTGCTGCCTTAGTGCTTGTTGTTGCAGGACTCGCCCGTCAGGGGGGAGCTCATGGTGGATGCCGCCTCACTAGCACCACACGGGTCGCCCTCGGTCAAAGGCGAGAAAAGAGAATCACTGCGTTTGACATGGAAGTGAAGATGAATTCACAGTTAGATATATTCCGTGGGGTACCACTCTTTTCCTCACTCAGAATGCCTACAGCACAAGATGCTACCATCAGAATTTGTGAAGTCTTGTGGAGGTCACATTGGTGTGCTTGGTGACCACTGCCTGAGACTCACAGAACAGGCTGGTCACGCCTCATTTGGCAGCTGTGCAGAAGCGGACCATGCAGGGGAATCAGGAGAAGTGGAGCGCAGTTGAGATGACTCTTTTCCTGTGTTTTGTTCATTTCATATCTGGATCCCATGAAAGATGGACCCAACTCAAAAGGTTTTCATTATCTCTACTATTTACATTCACACGTCATTAAATTCATGATAAATGAAGGTATGTATTGGTTTTGCTTGTGCGTTATTCTAAAGAGCATAATTTCTTCACAAAAAGCCTCAGTGCACTGCCCAGTAGATTCTTTGTGAATACTCTATTTAATATCATATTTATGATATTTCAATATATGTAATTGCAACTCTTTACTGGATAAGCAATTACGGAAGAATACGGACTGAAGGATGTATGGACTTTTTAATTTGATTTGTATAAATTCTAGTTCTAAATCTTCTCAGAGCATCAGTAGTAGTAGCAGTAGGGCATGACGGCAATGTTAACAGATTGCCAAACCAATACACCCTCTAGAAGGCTCTCGACACCTACCCCCCCCCCGAGACCAGGATGCTGAGCATAGCCAAATATAACATTAAGGGGTGGTGTGTGCCTGACATGTCTCAGGTTGTTGGTTTGAATCGCACCCCATGCTCTGTGTGTGTGTGTGTAGTTTATGTGCTCTGCATTGCATTGCATGACTTTCCCCAGGAACCCTGGGTTCCTCCTGCACTCCAAAGACATGCACTCAGGCTAACTGGTGTCTCTAAATCGCCCATGAAGTGTGTGTCTGTGCTTTACGAAGGACTAGCACCCTGTCCAGACTTTCCCTAACTCACCCCTCCCCCCAGGATAAGTGCTTAGCAGATGCAAGGATGATATTCACTTACCGCTCATAAATGTACTCAGCCTTGATTTATTTTTTTCTTCTCTGTCACTTAGTCCTATATTACCTGCTTGTGGCCAGACAGTAAGACATTTTCATTTGCAGGGCAGACCAACTGAACAAACTGTCCATTAAATAAAGATTGTATTTCCTTATTATATAATATCGTGAAATAATAAACGTGTAAGTCCATTTTACATTGCTCATGCAGTTGTAGAGGTTGTTAGTGACAGGAAGCTTGAAGCAAATGGCCAGAGCAGTGTACCACGACGAGGCACTTCCTGCTGGTGGGGCGTGACACACTGCCTCACACGGTGGGGCGTAACACACAACCTTACACGGTGCTCTGCTAGCTGGATCAGTGTGTGTAACACGTCGACCATGTCACTACCAAAGTAGCATTTTGAATAAACCAAAATTAATACGGCTAATTAAAATAACCTAAAAAGCAGTGGCCTCTTGCGTGACCAGGAGATCACTCTAGCATCCTTAAAAATAAAGTCTAACTCAATCTGGCATAAAAGCCACCCCCTTCCAATAGGAACTCCAGAGTTCAGCCAGGACTCTACCTGACGGTCACTCAGACACATTCCATCCAGGCAAAGCAACTGTGAAGGGGTCATGAGGAACGAGACAGATCGGTAGCTCCTAAAGTCTCCGCGGAGCAGCACGTCATACCAAAGGGTGTGCAGCAAACTAGGTTAGCATTACAATTGCAACAGGAATAAAAACGCAAATAGAAAAACTCAGTGTGGGAAAAACTGAAAATTGTTCCCTGGCCATTATGAAGTGATTAATGTAGCTCGATGTTTATTTCTTTTGATGAACACTACCACTCAGAAGGTTTTTGTTAAGTTTGCTCAACAGGATGGAGCAGAATGGAAGGCTGTGAGGCAGATGCAACTCTCCACATAAAACTGTCTCCATCCATCCATCCCTACATCCATCCATCCCTACATCCATCCATCCAACCACTTATGCAGAACAGCGTTCACAGGAGTGGACGCGCTGGGCAGGATGCCAGCTCATGCATCTCTGTAGAATATAGAACCTGAAATGTTTTTTCCTAACATTTCAGAAACTACTGAAAGCAGATTTTTTTTTGTAAGAAGTAACCTGGTAATACAATTTGCTTTATATTTCCGTGCATCTGTTCCTTGGTGTGTTAAGAGGAAAGTATTTCAAAAGAGGGATTTTTTGTTGTTTGCTTTTCCAGTGAAGTATCAGTAAGCTGGGAGGGGGGTGTGTGTAGCTGAATTAGGTGAAGGGAAGTCAAGATGTACCTTTTGGAGTCTCATGGGTGCAGGAACTGGAATTTTAGCAGCATCTGGAGAATCAATCACGGGCAGAGGAGCAGAGCTCAGCCCAGCCAGCACAAATGCTCTCAGGCTCCCCTACAGCTACTGGTTAAATCAGACTTGAGTCAAACTGCGCAATGGACACTGAGTGACTTTTTCTATAGTGTCCATTAAAGTGTCCCAATATAGAGTCTTCATATGGCACTTAGAGGTGCTCTGTGACAGCACCATAATGGGGCAACATCAGCACGATGTGGAAACATCAAATAAAAACAGAGAGACGTGACAGAGTGCTCACAAGCCGCCCCTCCCACATGGGCTGCTTTAATCAGCCAGGGAGCTCAGCACAATTGCCCTGGGTTTAAAAAAACATTTTACATATATACATACATATTGTATATATATAGTCAATTCAGTTATGCAAAGGACACACGTTTAAGGGCGCTACTGTGTTTCACATTACTGCTTTATTAATTAATTACGTTTTAGAACCGTAATTAAACTGAAGACCTAACAGATTTATCTTGACCTCTTTAAGGTATTTTAATTGCATAAATTTAGGCCATTTCCGAGGTTCCCTGTGTCAACCTGCAGTTTAGTTATAGCAATAATGAGGATAGGCTTGTTTTTACATATTTGACTGCAACACGCATGGGACCTCAGCAGGGCAGGCATCTCTGAGGTCAGTCACTCTGAGAGGTATAAAAGCAACCCACACAGACACACTTTTCAGGAAAACTCCCTGCCCAGAAGCTGTCCTAGCCGTTCTCTTTGGTTTGCAGGACAGGAGAGAACACCCAGCAAAAGATGCGGAGATTTTTATTCGTTCTTTTTGTTTTAAACTGGAACTGCTTGATTGTGTCTGGACAAGACAGAGGTAATGACATTTTTTCCCCTGTTATTCTAGTGAAGAGTTTAACTTAAACTGGCATATGGTTTCTTTACTGATGCAAATTTTACTATGCAATAATTGTTGGCAAATTACTATTGCAATTAATAATGGAGGTATAAATCCAAAAAAAGGTTTAATCTAAGGCATTTCCTTTTTAAGTTCAATAGGGGTAATTTGCATGTATTACACATTGGCCATAATGACTCAAATTTAAATGCAGGGTATCTGAAGGCCTGAATCTGTGATTTAAGTACAGACTTGTGAACTGTAATATAAACATTCATGTAATATGATAGTGAGTTAAACAGCTCAGATTCAACTACAAACTCAAAGAAATATTTGACTTCTTTTTTATCTCATTTAATTTCTGTTTTACATTTTATGAGGTTAACAGTTTATCACATTTATAACAGTTGTTACCAATCAACAAATGTAAGTAATTTGGCTAAATATTTTAGCATCGACCCACAGTGCCGTTTAACGTTCTACTGCAGTATAAGTTGTCGAACACATGAGGGGCCCTTTGCTTTGGAAAGCACAGTAATGGATAAACCACACGTCTCTGCATCCAACCCAGGGGACTCAGACAGCAAACCATAACCCCAGGGTGCTGTCATGGTAATAAATGGCCCTTGCTCGACCCACTGCATTCACAAACAGGGTCTCCAGCTAAGCTTGTGTTACCGAACAGGCCCTTTAGGTCCAACCACCATGTCAGGAAGTGGGCCCTCCAGTTTGACCCACCATGTTAACTAAAGGCACTTTGGCTCAACCCACCTCATTAAACTGCCCTCCAACTCGAATTGTCACTTAACAAGATGGCCCTTTGGGCTCAACCCTCCACGTTAATGAGCAGACTCTTCGGCTGGCCCTCTGGCTCAGTTTGTCGCTATAAACGACCCTCTGGCTCGACTCGTCACGTTAAACTGCCCTCCTACTTGACTGGTTGCATTAAATAACCCTCTCGCTTATCGCATTAAATGACCCTCCAGCTTGACTCGTTGCACTAAATGACCCTCTTGCTCGACATGTTGCAGCAAATGACCCTCTGGCTCAGCTCCATGCATTAAACTGCCATCCTGCTTGACTTGTCACATTAAATAACCCGCTAGCTTGTTGTGTTACACAAGCCTCCAGCTTGACTCGTTGCATTAAGCTGCCCTCTGGCTTGACGCACCTTCTGGGTCATTCTCGAAAGGCTGAAATGGCCCAGCTTTCTAGATAGCTACTCATTATTATAGATGCACCCCTCTGTTAACAGTGTATTTCTAAGAACTGGCCGGTTCTGATGTGCCAGGCACAGTACCTCTTAGGCATGTTTCTTGTATGTGCTGACAGATGGGGAAATCATTAAGCAAATAAAGGGGACCAATCAAGTGCTGGCTGAAATCAAGGAGCTACTCAAGCAGCAGGTGAGTCTCCGGCTGGCTGAGATGAGGGCTGCCTCTCGTTGCCATGACGATATGTGCCGCCGTGTTTGTACAGTAGTACTCTCAGAGCTAACAAGCCACCCTGCTGTTTATTCAGATCAGGGAGATTATTTTCCTGAAGAACACAGTCATGGAGTGTGAATCTTGCGGTAAAGTATAATTTCTAACACTTCCTACTGCAGTACAGAAATGTAATGTTTACCAGGGACAATGCTCTGTCTGTGAAAATGCTGGAAAGAAATCGTTGACTAAGAGTTGCTCTGCTCCTGAGAATGAGGCTCCTAAGACACACTCACCCGGAAACCTTCTTCATTTAGTCACCCACTCCCACGGCAAAGATACCGCTGCACACCCTTTCTGCAGGACCCTGTATGTTCAGCCTTGGGCTGCTGGATGCTATCATGGCTATTATTCAGCTGCGCTCGCCCTCCCACAGGCATGCGAAGCGACAGACCTCCACAGCCATCCTGCGTGCCCAACCCCTGCCACCCCGGGGTGCCGTGCACGGAGACGGCCGGGGGCATTAAGTGCGGGCCCTGTCCCGAGGGCATGGTGGGAAACGGGACCCTCTGCATCGACGTGGACGAGGTTCACCCCAAAATGTTCTTGGCTTTGTCCGATCATAATGGTGCAGCATACCACATATTGTACAGAGAGTCCTTGTAGATACAGACACCTAATTACGACCATTAAAGGATAAATGCTAATGGTAGAAGGTGGCTACAGTAGAGGGAACCCCCCCAGTGCTGTAAATACCCCCAGTCTGCATTCCTCACTGTATTCTGTTGTGCTCATTCTAGTGCATTATGAAGCCCTGCCACAAAGGGGTACGCTGCATCAACACGGCCCCCGGGTTCCGCTGTGGCCCCTGCCCTGCTGGCTACATGGGGCCCCAGGTGCAGGGGGCGGGGCTTTCCTATGCCTCCGCCAATAAACAGGTAAAGCAATTCCCACACATGTGCCTTTTGATTCTGTAGTTTTATTGAATACAAATGATGTCTGAATAAGGTCCATCTGCAGAACAACAGACAGGGGCACAAAAACACTGCAGTGAAATTGATAGCGGGCAGCACAAGACTCATACCTCCAGGGCTGAGTGTTCATGTGTAGTGTCTGCTCCGTGTCTGTGCAGGTATTTGTGGATTTCCTCCCACAGTCCAATGACTTGCAATTAAGTACATTGGCTTTGTAACATTTCTCACAGTGCATGACTGTACTTCGCCCTGAGACTGCCAGTATCCCGTTCAGGGTCCAGCTTTATGCCCTGTGCCACCTTGGATGCACTCCAGTGACCCTGACCAAGACAAGCAGTTAGAAGATGGATGGATGGATGAATCAATAACTTCCAAATGAAATAATCAGCTTCTTCCTTGCTTTCTCCTTAAAGGTCTGCAGAGATATCAACGAATGCGAGGGAGACGCAAATGGAGGTTGTGTGGCTAATTCTATCTGTACCAACACACCGGTAAGGACACCATCAATGCTTTCTGCCAGTAGGGGGCACTGCTGGGTTCCTGGGGATGTGGCCGAATGAAAAGCCACACTGTGTGGACGCAGGGCTCCTTCCGCTGTGGCCCCTGCAAGCCGGGCTACGCTGGGGACCAGCAGCGCGGCTGCAAGCTGGAGAAATCCTGTGGCGAATCCAACCCCTGCCATCGCAATGCAGACTGCGTCGTCCACCGGGACGGGAGCATCGAGTGCGTGGTAAGGCGACACACTAGTGACAGAACTGTCAATGTACACTGCATCCATCTTCCATGTTTATCCATGGATATATTAGCCTGGAGCCTGTCCACAAGGAAGAAAGTAGGGGACACCCTGGGCAGGATGCCAGGCACACACACAGTCACACACACACACAAACTGACACACACTAAAGGCAATTTAGAGACACTAATCGCCTAGCCACATGTTTTTGGACTGCAGGCGGGGAGAGAGTGGCCAGTGGATTCCTGCCCAACCATCCATCTTCCAAATGCTTATTTTGGTCAGGGTTGTTACTAGATGGAAATATCATTGAAATCAACATGCCAGTTTCCACATATCAATTTAATGAAGAACCATTATTTCCAAAGATCTGTACAAGATACATTATATTGCCAAAAGTACTGGGACACCCGTCCAAATCATTGAATTACGGTGTTCAATGGGTTCAACCACGGGTGTATAAAATCAAGCACCTAGGCATGCAGACTACTTCTACAAACATTTGTGAAAGAATGGGTTGCCCTCAGGAGCTCAGTGAATTCAGGTGCGGTACCGTGATAGGATGCCACCTGTGCAATAAGTCCCTTCGTGAAATTTCCTCGCTACTAAATATTCCACGGACAACTGTTAGTGGTATTATAACAAAGTGGAAGCAACTGTGAACAACAGCAACTCAGCCATGAACTGGTAAGCCATGTAAAATCATAGAGCAGGGACAGCGCATGCTGAAGCAGACAGTGTGAAGAAGTCGCCAACTTTCTGCAGAAAGGCCTTCAGATTAGCTCAAGAACAGTGCATAGACGGCTTCATGGAATGGGTTTCCATGGCCGAGCGGCTGCATCCAAGCCTTAAATCACCAAGTGCAATGCAAAGTGTCGGATGCAGTGGTGTAAAGCACACAGCCACTGGACTCTAGGGCAGAGGAGACGTGTCCTCTGGAGTGATGAATCAACCATGCTCTTCTGTCTGGCAATCCGTTAGGAGAGTCCAGGTTTGGTGGTTGCCATGAGAACGGTACTTGCCTGACTGCATTGTGCCAAGTGTAAAGTTTGGTGGAGGGGGGATTATGGTGTGGGGTTCTTTGTCTGGGGTTGGGCTTGGCTCCTTAGTTCCATGCTTCAGCATGCAAAGCCATTTTGGACAATTTCATGCTCCTAACTTTGTGGGAACACTTTGGGGATAGCCCCTTTCTGTTCCAACATGACTGCGCACCAGTGCACAAAGCAAGGTCTATAAAGACATGGGTGAGTGAGTTTGGTGTGGAGGAACTTGACTGGCCCGCACAGAGCCCTGACCTCAACTCAACAGAACACCTTTAGGATGAATTAGAGCAGAGACTGCAAGCCAGGCCTTCTCATTCAACATCAGTGCCTGACCTCACAAATGCCCTCCTGGAAGAATGGTAAAAAAATCAGATAAACACACTCCTAAACCTTGTGGAAAGCCTTCCCAGAAGAGTTGAAGCTGTTATAGCTGCAAAGAATGGGCCAACTCCATATTAAAGCCTATGTAATAGGAATGGGATGTCATTAAAGTTCATGTGTGTGTAAAGGCAGGCGTCCCAATACTTTTGGCAATATAGTGTAGGTGAGCTGAGGATCTGGGCATTGACATGCTGAGCTGACTGTGGCTTGTCTGCAGTGTGGTGTAGGATGGGCTGGTAATGGCTACGTGTGCGGGCCAGATATTGACATTGACGGCATCCCTGACAAGAAGCTGGACTGTCTCGAGAAGAGCTGTGGGAAGGTAAGCTTCATGCAGAGACGCTCCTGGTGGCTCGCACTCGCCGGTAGCCCGCAGAAGATAATCCCTCTGTGCTCTTTAGGATAACTGCCTGACAGTGCCGAACTCAGGCCAGGAGGATGCGGACAGTGACGGCATTGGGGATGCCTGCGACGAAGACGCCGATGGCGACGGAATCCTCAACGCAGAGGTGAGCACACAAGCTTCTCTGATTGCTGACCACGGCAGTACTGCAGGAGGTCTCAGTTACACCTGTCAAATGTCTACTAATTGAACCATATCCAGAAAAACTGGACATTTCACTGCCTTGGGATTCTTGCAGGCATCGCCATAACAATTCTGGCCCATTTCACGGTCACTGCATTCTAATCATGCAGGCTCATTATAATTAACTCTAAGTTAATAAGTGAAGCAGGTATGACATAGGCTCTGGACCCCCTGCGACCCTGAATAGGATAAGTGGTTAGTGAAAATGGACAGATACGATAAAGATTAATTTTAAAAAAAGGGACTAAAATGATCTTGGGTGGCATGGACCAAAAGTGGATCACGTTGTTTATCACAGATCAATAGATTAAAATTTTATTTTTGATTAAATTATCTGGTCAGTGTTAGTCTGAAACTTGCACGTTTTATGATTTTGAGATTTTAAGTGTTTGTGAGACTAATCTAATTGTAGCTTTCCTTTGTGAAAACCTGAGAAACTGCATACTGAAATCGAGTCTGTCAATATGCAGTATATCAGTGACTAAATTATTCTACACCTCATTATCAACTACGTTCTCAAGAAATTAGCAGTACAATAATTATATAAATAGATAGATTGATCCTAATTATACAATGTGCCATGCCGATTATCCGATGATGACTGAATTGGGAGTGCTTACAGGGACACCGTGAGGAATATTTCTGAAGTGCAGCATGACAGGCAAGCCATAAACACACAACAGTTCCAGCTCTAGCATGGCACGGTAATTACAAGCAGCAAGTCTTATGGAGCCAACCTGATTTTTTTCTTTGTGGTAGGACAACTGTGTGTTAGTGGCTAACGTGAACCAAAGGAACGTGGACCAAGACGATTTCGGTGACGCCTGTGACAACTGCCGCCTGATGACCAACAACGATCAGAAGGACACCGACGGGGACGGCAATGGCGATGCCTGTGATGACGACATAGATGGGGATGGTCGGTGTAGCTCCACCTTAACACAGTCGGTTCTATTGCCCGCAAATCACATACACTGGAAATCAAACGCTGTCATCGCCTTCTCGTATGCAGCCGCACCACAGAAACACATCCTTTTTTTTTTTTTTTTTTTATTAAGGAATTGCCAATGACATTGACAACTGCAAAGTGGTGCCTAACACTGACCAAAAGGACAGAGATGGAGACAAAGTTGGAGATGCTTGTGACAGCTGTCCATATGTTCCTAACCCAGACCAGGTCCGTTTTTATTATTTTTTTCTGGTATACGGTGTTTCACAGTGTTGATGTTGTCTATTTGAATCAGTGTTATCTTTTTCCCCACAGATGGACATAGACAATGATTTGATTGGAGACCCGTGTGATACTAACAAAGATAGGTATTACTCCTGCCAGGGATTATTCCATTTTTAGATCCTGAAAGTTCATCAGGTTTAGGGATATGGTTATTTTTTGCAAATAACTTTTTTTTTCCAAAGGATGTCAACCTTCTTTGCTCTGTTTAGTGATGGAGACGGCCACCAGGATTCCCGAGACAACTGTCCAGCTGTCATAAACAGCTCACAGCTAGACACAGACAGAGACGGTCTCGGAGACGAGTGTGACGACGATGACGACAATGATGGCATCCCAGATCTGCTGCCCCCAGGACCAGACAATTGCCGGCTCGTCCCCAACCCCCTTCAGGAGGACTCTGATGGCAAACTTCTCCATTTCTCTATGTTTTTGTGGGCTCAGTAAACGCGCCCGAATAATAACATGGAAGCATTTTTGCATGCTTGCCTCACGTATTTTACCTGGTGTTTGTTCTTATAGGTGATGGTATCGGCAACCTTTGTGAGAATGACTTTGACAATGACACATTCGTTGACACCATTGATGTCTGCCCGGAGAACGCAGAGGTCACCCTGACTGACTTCCGCGCCTTCCAGACCGTGGTCTTAGACCCTGAAGGGGATGCTCAGATAGACCCTAACTGGGTGGTGTTAAACCAGGTCGGTCTTCATGGCATGGTTGGGAAGGGAATTTCAAAATTAGACTTTGTATTGTACAGTGCATGCTTACCTCCAATATGCTGATCTGAAGACATGTATAAGCAAACGACAAAGTGCAAAGATGGGACTGTGGAGAAATGGGAACCACATGAAAGTTATGAGCATAGGAGCAATGGCATGAACTGTATTGATGATGGTGAAAACTTTAGAGCTTCTGTCTCCTTGGAAATGTCATCAGCAAGGAAGCCAGCAGTTAGAAGCACACTGCGAATCCAATGACAGATCAAGGAAAGAGTTAGTCTCTACGAGTACTAGTTCTGAATATGGTATCTTCTGTGACCCTTAATGAATGTGAAAGCTAGCTAATGACAAAGCAGAACTGGAAGAGTATTGATACCTCTGAGCTTCATCGCTGGAGAAGTCCTTTAAGAACAGTATGAACCAAAAAAGTGGATTCTCGGCCAATTTTTATTTGAAGCACAAAAACTGGACAAAGGCTTACTCTGGGTGTATAATGAGAGGACCCAGTTTGTTGGAAAAGACCATAATGCTTAGAAGAGGATGACTGGCCACAAGGTGAATGGACTCGGTCATCACAATGACCACGCCACCTGCAGTAATGCTGTGCATATGGTCACAGAGCATACACATTGATTGTTTATGAGGGGCCAGGCAGCAGAGGGCACAAGGCAGGGGTACAGAATCACAGGGCTATTGTAAATATACCATAATAATGATGATGATGATGATGATGATGATGCATGCTTGAAATCTGTTTTTTAACATATTGGCATAGCGCTTGCTCAGCATGTTCTGCGTTTCGTTGCCCACAGGGTAAAGAGATCGTCCAGACAATGAACAGTGACCCTGGACTGGCTGTTGGTGAGACAAGTCACCATTTAATAATAATGATCAATACAGAAGAGCTGCTTAGTCAGAATGAACCAGAACAGGCATCAGATTCACGTCGTTTACTCACCTGCAGAACTAAATCACTTTTGCATCTCAGACTATTATGACATGATGCCAGCAGTAATGCATGGCTGATCCCAGGTCAGTCATCTTGGGGACGTCTCTGCCTTTTTCTGGCCAGGTTACACAGCTTTCAATGGTGTGGACTTTGAAGGGACGTTCCATGTGAACACAGTGACGGACGACGACTATGCTGGCTTCATATTTGGGTACCAGGACAGCTCCAGCTTCTATGTGGTCATGTGGAAGCAGGTGGAGCAAATTTACTGGCAGGCCAACCCTTTCCGAGCCGTGGCAGAGCCGGGCATCCAACTGAAGGTACAGAGTGTGGCTGAGGACGGTGGCTCTCTTCCCAAAGCCCACAAAGCCCTCTCAGAGACACTTCTACTGAGGAGGAGCTTCACAGGCCACATTGCAGAATAAAACTTAGTAGAAAAATATTTTGGTTAAATGTTCTGCCACACTCTAAATGTATGACAGACTTCCCATAGAACACAGAAATGAGTACTCAGCATCGTTCATAGTTTATCTCATCCAGTTCCAACCTCTAATCTTTTATATGGCCACCAAAAGCCTGGAGTCGTCCCCAGGAAGCACACTGAATGGGACACTAACCCATCATGGGGAATACAAGCACATCAAGATACCTGCAGGCCATTGTAGATTAATCAAAAACATACTATGTCTTACATTTATACATATACTAAGTGTAACAGGTGTTACATTGTACTGGACAATGTAAACCACGCAGCTAGGTTCTTTAAGAAAACCTTGCAGAGGCACAAACTGCCTCTGGTAGCTGCTGTCCTCTCCATATTGCCCAGGCAGTAAAGTCCAGCACAGGACCAGGCGAGCAGCTACGCAACTCTCTGTGGCACACGGGCGACACCAGCAGCCAGGTGCGGCTCCTGTGGAAAGACTCCCGCAACGTGGGCTGGAAGGACAAGACCTCGTACCGCTGGTTTCTGCAGCACAGGCCTCACGACGGATACATCAGGTACCGAGGGCGTGCGAGCTGGCCAAAGAGACACCCGGGACGAAGCGGGGGCCGAGGCTGGGCGGTCGGCATCGTGATGGACCGGGGTGATTGTGCCTCTTCCCTGTGACTTAGGGTGCGCTTCTACGAGGGCCCGAAGATGGTAGCGGACTCGGGCATCATCATTGACACCACCATGAGAGGTGGCAGGCTGGGAGTCTTCTGCTTCTCGCAGGAGAACATCATCTGGGCTGATCTACGCTACCGATGCAATGGTGAGGCTAACAAACAGCGACAGGCCCACAACCAAGGGCAACCAGGAGTCTTACCCAACCTCCAGACGAGTCACTGCAACAATATCATAAGTTCCTTTCAAATTGTATTTACACAAAATAGTGCAGGACTATTGGTACTATAATAGTACTAACTAGGCCATTTGGGGGTTGCTGTGTGCCTCAGTGTGTTAGGACTGTGCAAGACCCCTAATAGCCAGTTCATGCTTTTACTTGCGGACGAGGGTAAGCGACGTATATCCCGTCATCAGGGGTTGGCTGCGGACAGTTTTGGTTAGTGAGTGTGTAGCCCAGATATATTTTTTACCAAGTGGATATCGCGCACATCTGTGGGCATTGACTGCGCATGTGCAAGATGATTGATTAGGAATTTCCAGTAGGTGGCAGTGTGGGCTTTCACAGATCAGCAGGCGATGACGAAAGAGTAGAGGAAGAACAGCTGTTGTTGTTGTTGTAGTCATGGTCAGCAGCTATATGAGGAGGGTGGGAGGTTCCCGCATATCTGATTTTTCATACTGTCCCAGATATTATACCAAGGTATGCGGTATTTTAAAAAGAAGCACTATTCCGACCTTTTGAAATCTTGGTCGATAAAACTCGGTGAACCGGTGGTTGGGGTACCAGCTAAATTTTTCACAAGAATTTCAAACTATTATGACATGCCTTATTACCAAACTACCGCCCAGGCAAGATGTTTGAAACTGTTCTTAAAAATGCACCCGTTTCACTAAAATGCTTGAATTTGTGTTTGTGGCAATACATCTGCCCTCTCCTGGTCAGGTGGAATATCACTGCAGTGTGCATGCGTTGACCGTAACCATCCGCACCGGCAGCCAAACAGTATGAACACAAGCTGTAGGATGTGCATGCATTTTAAGTACAGTAATCCATGCATAATAAAGTGCCGTGTGCAATTGTGCTGTGTACAGAACCATAGTTCCATATTATGAGTTTATATCAGGTGGTGTAGTGGTGAGCGCTATCGCCTCACTTCAAGAATGTTCCTGGGTTTGATCCCCGGGTCGGCCAGGGGGCCTTTCTGTGTGGAGTTTGCATGTTCTGCGTGGGTTTAGAAGCTTAAACCCTGACACTTGTCCATGACACTTCAGAGCTGTTTGTCTGATTTCAGCAGGTGAAAGAGTTATTGGGATGAGACAAGTCCCTCATGATCTTGGTTGCTCTGGCCCTGCGTTTCCTGATGTAGGAGTCCTGAAGAGACAGGGGAGTTGATCTGGTGCAGGATTCCACCACAAGGATCACTCTTTGCAGGGCTTTATGGTCCTGGGCGTAGCGGTTACCAGGATGTGATGTTCTGTGTTAGGATGCTTTCTACAGCAGAACGCCAGAGTAGAAAGTCTTTAGGATCTCCGGAGCGACCCCAAAGTTCTTCAGCGGTCTCAAGTTATGGGGACCCTGCCTTGACTTTTGGGGGTGGGTTTTCATATGTTCAGTCCATGTCAGGTTATCCAAGATGTGAGCACCCAGTTATCCACTGTAGTCCCGTTAATGTTGGGGGCGGGGGGGATGTGGGGTCGCTGCTGTCTCCTGCTGAAGTCCACCACCAGCTCCTTCATTTTCCTGACACCCTGATGCCAGGTTCTACATCTCCTTAGTGTAGGCTTAGTGTATAGTTGGACATACAACCCAGCACCAACTTGTCTCTGGCAAACTTTACAATGGAGTTGGAGCTCGGTGTGGCCATGCAGTCATGGGTGTAGAAGGCATAGAGTACACAGCCTAGCAAACATAAATCGAATTCCTGAACCCAAAGGAGTGCCTGGTTACATTTATATCCACCTGAACACTGAGCTGAGCTTCTCGCTCCCCACAGACACCACCCCAGAGGACTTTGAAACATACAGGATTCAGCAGATACAGCTGAGTACGCAGTGAGCAGGATATTCAGATGGGCCAGGACCACCAGCTGCCCAGGGAACTCCCATCAGGCTCTCAGCAAAGACGACTCGGCCTCTGAAGTCCGGTTCAGCATTTAGAGGCGGCCAAAACAGCCTAAGGCAGTTTACATGAGAGGCAAAGTAACAGCTGTCTGTCCATGTTTAACCATATATACATGTTATGTGATTATTGTACAATATGAGGTAATACTGTGAAGTTGAAAATATGCAGTGCTTAAGTTTACACTGTAAATTAGCTTAAGATTCAATGGAAGACTTAATGTAAAGCAGATTGTCCATGTAGCAGAACCAGAGGCAGCTGGAGTGCAGTGAGTGTGACTGGGAGGGGAGTCTGTACAATTACCTGTCACAAGCACAATAAAATGTCATTTAACAACAGTGTCCGACCTGACTATGGGAAACCACGAAACTGACAGGGTCACACATGGTCCCATCATCCATACATTACTTAGCCGATAGGAATGTACACACGCTCTAGGTCATGGGACACAGTCACATGTGCTATAGGTCAATGGGCACATAGTCACTACATGCTCTGGATCACGGGACACAGTCACACATGCTATAGGTCAATGGGCACAGTCACCACATGCTCTGGATCACGGGAAACACAGTCACCACACGCTCTGGGTCATAGGGTACACAGTCACACACGCTCTAGTTCACAGGGCACACAGTCACCATACGCTATAGGGGCACACAATTAGATTCACCATGTTTTTATTTATTTTTTTATCTTGTAAGAATATCGGAGTCACTGCAGGAGATCTATGCGAACATAAGCAGAAAATGCAAACACAGACACAGGGCTTAGGGTTCTACTAAATAAAGGGGGGAAACGCAGACCTGCTAAGAGGTGTTAAGCGGGGGAAAAAAAACCCTGATTTTCTTGTGGGTTTGTCTGTCTCGTTTTTATTACATTTAATTTACAAATAGTAATGCGTTTACAAAGACAGAAGCCTTCACACAAGAAATGTACTTCAAAAGGTACCACTGCAATGCCTCTGTTACTCGCACATACCTATAGCCAGTGACTGGTTTCTCTTTTCATATCTGTCAATATAAAAAGCTTATAATTCAAAGTAGAATAATTTTGTCTTAAAGGGGCAGCTCTACAGACCTACCTGAATGAGCGAGCTGTGTTGCCAACATCAGAGTTTTGCATATTTGACAAGAATCGACCGTTCAGTGATTGGGAGCTGCTCTGGGAGCCCAACACAATACTGAAGCGCAGAAGTCAGACAAGGAATCGTACGATATAGCTGCCACCGTATGAGAGAACTCAGAGTCACATCTCATTTAATGGTTGTATCAGGATTTTACACTGGTTGCCATTGCCTTGCATCACTGAATTCCAATTAAAGAACCCTTAATTTTTTGTTTTTTTTGCAACTTTGACACTTATTTCCACTTCTGTTAACCTTTGCCTTTCGATCAGTCAGTTTCACCATCTGTATGTGTCCTACTGCAGCACTGAAAAACAGACTTTGGACGCAATGTTAGAGAGGAATTAGAGGATTGATGCAAAGCTCAAAAAAGCTTGAAGTTCATGCCTGCCGTCACCTCAATTCCCCCATTAAAATCTGTTCAAGAAGATTGGGTAGCATATAGGACATGCGCTCTATAGTCACATAACACAACGAATGCTTAAACAAAAAACAAAAAAAACAAAAAAACATAGCAGTCGTATCATGGAACTGCTTTATATCTTATGTGGTATTTCAGCTAGAGAAGGTACAGTCAGGTCAGACTCCCCTGCCTCAAGTGATACACATACACAGTTGGCATTGTTAGTGCTTTTTCATATTTACAGAAATCAAATGCAGCACAAATGAAACACGTTTTTATATGCAGCCGCAAGCGAAGAAAGGAAGCCGTGAGCAAGGCTCACCCCCGGCCTTAGTTTATGACGGTCAAATACCGAACAGCAAACTGACGCATTTTGTTTCTAAGTGACATCATCCTCTGACGCATGCATGGGCTCGGGTTTAAGCTTTGGCTATCCAGCCGGATACGTTCAACGTCAACAGCGGCCGGCCGCCACCTTCTGGGCACATGGTCTAGATGTTAGAGAGACTTTGGCAGGGATGGCAAACTGCACAACACTCACTGGCTTCCTCTCAGCACACGTTTGAAGAACACCAAAATGAAAATAACCTCGCAAAACAAATAATTCCGAAGAGTTTGCCATGAAGGGGGAATAATTACAATCTGGGACAGAATGGTAAAACATACTCCATGTAGACAAGAAAATCATAAAATGACACCTGAAAGTAAAGTATGACATAACGCGAACTGTGTCGAACCATTATCTTCCATCATGGGGGAACACCGGCTTGATTAGTCAGAACTTACAGCTGCTTAATTTCTATGGCCAATTCAACAGACCAGTTTCCTTAAATGGCACCCCCCACTTCATAAACTGTCCTTCATTCATAAAATTCAAAAAAATATTCCAATATTCATATTACAATGTGCTGTGCCATTTCAAGGCCAGTCACCCACATCTCCTCAAAAAACTCCAAATACAGATGGCTATATGTCAAGCTTACAGGCTGTTATCAGAAGCTAATCAGTACAAATTAACATTAAAACATAATAACCCAAACACATTCTGCATTCAGGAGATACACGGTGTGCAGTTCCGCTACTGATGGATATAACCATGTATAATTTTTACCCAAAACGTCCAATATCTTTCCCAGGGGATTCAGCATGTCGGCTTATTTTTCTTTATATACACCATAAGCTGCAAAAATATTACACACTTTCCCTCTGCATAACAGGTTCGCCAGGTAACACTGCATGAGTCTTTAAGCACAATGTCACAACACAAGCTGGCTAAAAACCAACCAACAGTCATTCCAGTGGCCCAGAGCTGGGACCGAGAACTGTCAAAAACAATCCAGAATATTCCATTACTAGCCTCAGACTTGACCTTTGCCTGGTCTGAGCTCTGGCAGGTACAGCAAGACGTAAGGCAGCAACACTCCTACAATGGAAACATCATCAAGTCAAGGTCGACAAGACCCATCCAAGTTGAAGCCCCTGACCCGTTAATAAACAAATGTAACTGCTTAGCAGGTGCTTTTATACAAGATGATTTGCATAGCTTCCAGTTGAAATGTTTATACAACCCAGGGGTAAAGCGTTTAAATAGGGGCACAAGTAGAGGCTATATGGCTAACCTGCCAGATAAGTCTCTTTATTAACCTTAGAAAAGCTGCTCACTCCCAGCAAAGTTTAAAAAAACTTGACAGTGCTAATTAACGCACTAATCAAATCACCTTCTATGACTTAGTTTCTTCAAATGGCCAAAATTTCACTGGAAAGCAAAAAAGAAAATCAGCTAGCAATTTATGAACGAAACCGAAAAGTTCCTCCCAGAAACAAATGAAGATTAAAGCTACTACTTGCCAAGTCACATGGAGGGTTTGTGAAGCCAGGAAACTGAAATGTTTTTTATTATTATTATTGTTTATTTACAGAATGGACGGTGTACCAACCAGAGCCAGTTCCAAGTGTCATTTCATTTTTAGACAAAAGCCATTTTTCCTAAAAGTGAAAATATTGCAATTGACCGGTTTTGGTTTTAGAGGATGCATCCCTACTGACAATCAAATATTTTAATTAATCTTTGCACAGAAAAATGAGGAAGATCCTCACTCATCACAAATACTCTGACCGGTATAAAGCTTTTTAAACAGTACAGAGAAACACTGAACAAAGACACAGAACACAACTGCAGAAAATGTTAGAATATTTGAAATATTGGGTATTCGAATCTGGGAGGGCAGCACATATTTTTTCAACCAAAGTTCACTTCCGTTCATGGAATCCCACCAGTAGTCTCTCTACATTAGCATAAGAACTATTTTGTTTAATCTTCTGACTTATTTGAACACAAACCTGGATAAATCCATGCAAGATCGACATCGGAATGTTAACTGCAACACACTAATATATGTGCAAATAAATATTATATCAAGAGAGTCATTCCTATTTTTGTAGCTGAATTACATGTTTGCCAAGTTCATAAAGACAGCAATACTCAACAATGTTGAAACTAACACAAACAAAGAAAACAAGTTACAAATTAGTCCAATTAACACCGTAATGCCACAGTAGGTCTGTTATTAAACCATGCTTAAAACAGGGACAAAAAAACAAAAAGTTCATGCAGATTAAACATCTGTATGAAGATGAAACAATATTTAACATGGAAACTCCCCCAACACAGCACTAGCTGAGCCAGTACCCCGTTCCCACCCCCCGAAGTGAACGACTGACACTGTAAAGAAAATGTAACAAAGTATTAGACATTTCCCCTTGCATATAAACATGTTGCCATTTTCAAAAGTGGTTTAAAGACAGATTAAAAGGTCTAAAAACATTCCTTACATGACTGTCATTTTTCTAGGTGTGGATATTAAACCCCTTTCAAGCAGCGATTATAATTTTGCCACTGGACTCGGTAACATGCAGAAGTCTTAAAAACTGGTAATAGAAGGACGTAAGTGACAGCGACCGACTGACATGCATGTTAAAATTGCAGTGCAGCTGAAACGCAACCCGCGGTATGTTACTCTATGCAGAATGTACGGAGAGAAGCTGCATTCGACAGTCCGCCACACATTCCTGCAGCCTTAATACAGATTAGGAACTTACACTGGCATTTTAAACAAAATAAATACTCACAAGCCGAGTTTACTTGAAAATATGGCATCCCAAGATGGAAAAAATATATAAAATACATCTGTAAATTTTTACAGTACTGTACTCCAAAAGGGTAAAGTATTCCAGTATAATATAATATGGCCTCAAATCTTACATTACCGAGGAAGGTTAAAAAAATAACGTACTGAAATTCGGAAGGGTATCATACAGGTGACAGGAGGAGAGAGGTGACAGACGCCTTCACAGACTCAGAAACACCACTGTGATTAAGGTCGCTGAGTAAATGATGTGTAACTGATGAGTAAAATAAAGATTTCAAAAGCAGGACGACTACACGCGGGTCTGCATAATGGGAAGCATTTAAAGAAAATCTCCCACCGCCCTGATTTTACCGTTGAGGTCTGCATTTAGTTTCCAAAGCCAGGATACCCTCATAATGATCACTTCTCAAGGTTATGCTGCAAACACGTTACAAAAAATAATAACAACAGCCACAACAACAACCACCACCCGTCTGGATTTTAGGAAATATTTTACATCACAGTTTGCCAAGGCTGAAAGGAGCTCCGTCTCGATCGTCAGAATTGAATAGAAAAAGCCACACCGCATACCACTGGCAGCAGGTGATCGCCGCTTCCCGCGCATGTGGAACTGCGCTGTAAACTAACCTACACATACCTATGAACATCGATGGCGAGCCCACATCCCACACGAACAAGCTGCACCAGTTAGGAGCCCTTTCAGGTGTGCACTGAGATACGACAGCTCCCAAAAGCCTAACGATGACTGCAAAGTGATCAGCGGGTTCACACTGGCAGCTGATGAAGTAGAAATCACCTCTGTTGCAGAGAATATACAAGTCCATTTACGAAGTACACGTTTAGTTTTTTCCTCCCCACCAATGAAAACTAACAAGAGCAAGAGGAGGGAGGTTAGGCCCGGTACATGAAGGAGTCAGCGGATCGGTAAACAGTGGCGATATTTAATGCTGTAATGACAAAAAGCTACGCAGCAGGCAGGATAAAAATGGCACAAATGACAAGCTTTTCACTCCACGAGTTACAGCCTCTTATGGGAATTAACTGAAAGAGCAACAAAGAAATAAGAACAGCCTCAGTAGGATGAGGGACGGAAGGTAAATGATTCCTAAATAAATTTCTTTATCATTACAGCAAATTATACCGGTCCGTTATCGTTACAACCTGGGAGATGCAGGTAAGAACCAGAACAGAAAATATATTCCCATCGGAATGATGTGCCAGCATAAAATGAATTAAAAATCAGTACTTCCCCTTTACTTTCACTTGAGAATTTCATTTGTTTTTTTACTATAACTGGCGTTAAATTCCTCCAACAAGCCGACTTTAATAAAGGCAATTTTTTCCAAATTTCCTATATTTATCATGCACATTTAAAAATGTATATACAGAATATACAACAAGCTTCAAGCTTCCGTTTTGCCAGTCAAAGAAAAAGTCATTTAATATCTGTAAGGCGTCTGTACTGACTCATACCTTTTAATGTCCAATAATCTAAATGTCACAGAGTAATGAAAGATATTGCAGTTGCGATCCTATAAAATTATACATTAGCCAAATGCTTCTTATGCCATGTTGTCCTAAGTGTTACCTTATAGTGAACTGTTGAATTTTTCTTGCATAGGAATCTTAAATGCATGT
The DNA here is from genome assembly GCA_026780765.1 of Petrocephalus schoutedeni. Classification (NCBI taxonomy): domain Eukaryota; kingdom Metazoa; phylum Chordata; class Actinopteri; order Osteoglossiformes; family Mormyridae; genus Petrocephalus; species Petrocephalus schoutedeni. The sequence goes on along the minus strand of JAODKL010000034.1, from coordinate 673,894 downwards.
GCAGTACGGTGAATTTAGTCGATTTGCACTGTCTATAGGAGCTCAGGGTGGGTGTGTGTGTGTGTGTGGGGGGGGAGCACCATACACAGGCAGGGCACACACAACACTGCTTGGACTGAGCGCCGAGTGAACACCATGCACGTAGATCCTTTCCAAAGCATCACGAGGGAGAGACAGCATAAATAATAAATACATAAATAAATAAATACATACATACATAAATATACACATAAGCAACAGAAACGCATGATCTAATACCAACATCCACCACTTTAAGGAGTAGTAATCCGCCCGCCCTCACTCGCACTGGGAATCCTGAACCTTATGGATGCGACAATGGCCAAGAACTTACAATTAATCAAGCTTTTACACTACATTGCCACAAATATATCGTTCAATATACATATTTAAAAAAATCTATAAAAAGCCAAAAACAAAGAGACATTAGGAAAAATACATTTTCACATTAAGTAACAGACACTTGAAAACAGCATCTCATTCATGTAAGGCAAAATCAGGTGATCTCACAGTGATGAGCTTCGTTACCGCATTACCAGGGTGCGGCCCTTCAGCCAAAGAAGAGTGGGTACAGGAACACAGGAGAAAGCTGAGATCGTGAGGAGCTCCACTAGCCTTCGCATCGCAAATTCACCGCAGAGCAGACCTGCACCTTGGGGACTCCTTATCAAATACTAAACGAGGCGGGATCGTTTCTGCGCACAAATCAAACAGCAGGACCAACAATATGTAAACAAAGAACCAACATGGACAGATTCCTCATCACCATGAAATATGCACAATTAAAAATGCTCAATACTACTAACAGAGGGCGCCATAGAGCGTGACGATATCCTTAACCGATGTCCGCTTTCACAACAAAGTATGAATACTTAATTAAATCAGGCGATCTGTTAAGTGAGCGAATGGAGTACCTTTAAGGGTACCACGAAATACCCCGAGACTGCAACAAAAACTTTCATTTGGTATTGGGAGGATTAATACTCCTTAGCCACAGAAAAAAAAAAAAACAAATGAAAACAGGCACATAAAAGCTAGTATTAAAACTTTGGCAGGGGACCAAAACAGGCAGTGAATGCTGGTCAATTTACAGAAGGGGGGTGGGACAATGGCATGTATTTATATGCAATGTGACAAACACCCGCATTCATGAAAACCGGGCTGCAAAACTGACCATAATCAAGACACAGGAAAAGAAAAAGTGACACACACACAAAAGACAAAAAGCAAAGCCATGTGGTGCGCAGTCAGGCTGACCCTCGGGTTAAAAAGAAAAAAAAGAAAAAAAGTGATGACATAAATATACAAAATGGAAAATAAATTAAATCAGCCCCACTGTCATTGTTTTTCTTAGCTTAAAATGTTGATTCCAAAATGAGTGAACTCAACGTCTCTATGGTACAAAACTTGACAACAGGTTAAAGTCTGTCAAATGCAGAAAAAACTTATGGCAGGCATATAAATCACATGGATGAATTCACAAGCTCAGAACGACAAGCTTCGTTTTACTGGACATTACGGGACTCTTTTTTCCCCTCTGGTTTGTATATATATTTTCCCCCTCAGCAAGCTGCGGCACATTCCTCAGCTCATCAGAAGGGACATAACAGGAAATGGTGGGTACCCTGGAGAGAGGCAGGGCTGTTGTGCAAGCAGGCAGTCACACGGCCCAACCCTTCTCTCCCCAAACTCTCCCATTACTTAACACTGCGGCCGGCGTTCCTGCGTTTACAGCCTATCCATCCGGAAAGTGTCTTCCGTGGCGGGGTCAGCCAGTACCATGTCTGGGTCGTTGAGCATGTGCAGTCCGTCGAGCGTAAGGGGATCGATCTTCAGCTCGTCCAGCGGGAACTGAGAGTCAGCATCAAAGCTGACATCCCCGACACCGGCCAGAGAGTTGGTGAGCTCCTTGGACAGGCTGGGTGGTGACTCTCCAGTAACTGAAACACACCAGTTGGTCAGTTGTCGGCGTGGTATCTCCATCCTCACCATGACAGCCTTGCGTTCCTGACATGAGCTGAGCCAGGAATCAAACAGCATACAAAGGTATCCGGATTTGGAAGGCCACAATGTAAGTTGGAGAAAGATGGTACCATACCTGTGAGAATGATGTTGGGAATGTTGCCATGGCTACTGTAACCAAGCTGCTGGGAGTCCTGCAGGCTGCCATGGCTGCCGGTCAGCCCCATCATGGCTGCCTGGGTGTAGTTCAGGGTGGAGCACTGGCTGTACAGGCTGTTGGAGCTGATGGGGCTCTCAATCATGTTGAACTGTTCAAGCTGGGCCGCGGTGGACAAGGCAGATGGAATAATGTTACTCCAGCGCCTCCGGTGGCGTGAAGGCAGATCAGAGACAAGAGTCTGCACCTCTCTGGGGCGCAGTTAACAAGTCACCCAGTACAGCTGGACTGGCCAAGTTTATTAACCAAATCACTTTTATATGGCACATTTTACAGAGCAAGGGCTAATATTCTGTTAAAACATTCTCAGCATGAATTTTTTAATTCAGCGATAGCTGCTAATTATTCTGACAAAACTGGCAAGCATTTATAATCACAATATTAAAATACATTAATTAATATCAATTAATAAAACAAAAAACATTTTTAAAAGCAATATGAAAAATGTGAATTATTTGCACTGTATATTAAAAATAAGACAGATGAATCAAAATATAACAGCACTGTCCCAAGTACAGTAACATGTTAAATAATGTCCCCTTATGCTTTGATCAAGGTGCTCATTCAGCAGAGACTTCCACCTTATGGCCCTTAAGGGGAGATGGACATGTGCATGTAATTCTGTTCACACACAGCCTGCTGCACTAGTGAGGACAGCTCACATACCTGGTGGGAAAGGGCTGTGGTCTGCCTGGACGCGAGCTGCTGGTCATAAAAGGAGTCGCCGAAGATGCTGCCCACAGCAGAAGTGTGCTAAAATAGAAGGGCCGAGAGCTTCAACAGGCCGGCTCGCACCGCAAAGACGTGCGGGCTGTCCCGCAGACACCCCTCACGACGAGCGTTCCTCAAGCCGGCCCGCGCAGACCCCCAGACGGGCCTTTTGGTTCCCTCGCAGCTTGTGGACTGCCTGGGGGCCCCGAGGATCAGCTTGAGAAACTCTGCCGTAAACGAACCGGGAGGCGACGGGGACAAGAAAACAAGAAAGTGCCACACGTCCACTGAGAAAGATTCAGACCGACTCAATATTTCCCCAGAGATCACGCCACTCATTAAGGAAAGGAAGCTACCGAATGACGGCCTTTCAGGCAGAAATTTGATCAGGAAGCTACCATAGAAATTCACAGGCTATGCAGTCAATTCTCCAGGGAAACATTCATTCTATAGCAGGACACCAGAGCAGCAGAATGCAACACGGATGAACACAAGGAGGCGCATTTAACAAGCCGGCCAGGTGGACCCCTGCCGGCGTCAAATGCGGGCGCCCTGGGGACGCCCCGGACGGAAACGCTGACCCTGCACTCAGCTCCCACTGCTGCATGCAACGGGGCGCCGAGCACTAGGACCTGGGAGCCACCTCTCTTATTTAAACAAGCACTTATTACAGACATACAAGCCAGAGTGACAGTGAAGGATGGCCAAGTCTGCCGTCTGTCTGGGCAGCTTCCACTTACACCATACATGTACTTTTATATTCTTTTCAAACCAGCATGGAAAAAAATTATAAAACGTATAATTTCAATCCAGACTGTCAGACATTCAAACCACAAAATGAGCACAAAACAGGTAAATTTAAAATCGATACGCAAGAGCTTATACAAACCTTAACACGGAACAAAATGATGCACAAAAGTATAACCTGCTATTTCTGTTGTAGGCAATTAAATATTTTAGGAGCATATAAATTATTATTTACGCTGTAGACTGACGTAAAACCAAAAAGAAATAGATGCCTCATGACACCTGCAAGTCGCCTTGGCTTAGGAGAGGGAACTCTGAGTGTATGTAACAAAAATCGGCAATCACAAATAGTGTGCTAATTAAATGACGGGTTGGAGCGGTCATATAACCAAAAATATAAACTTAAATTTTTTGTTTAAAATATTTATTTTATTCTTAACTGAAATTTAAGGCATTCAGTGTTAAACCAGGAGTACACACGCACACTAGCTATGAAAGTGTGGAGAGGCAGCCCGAGCAGAAGCAGAATAGCTCCTCCCTACTGCATCATACACTCACATTATCCTCCTGGCAGCTGGTACAACTGACACCCCCCCACCTCCACCATTTACTTTACATTGTCTATCCTGCCATGAGTTGGGAAGTGATTTCTAAGTGTAAACTAGCACACAGTTTGTTTTGATCACTCGTAAACTATTCTGGAAATGTGATCCACTGCGCCTCTAAGAAAACCCTTCTCACACTTACACGCCGGACAAGCGACAGAGCGGCAGACGTACAACAGCAGCCAGACAACGGACTAGATACACAAATGTGCATAATTTGGGATTTCCGCTTAAATCAAAAAAATAACCTGGATTTCCTCTGAAGTGAACGGATATCACCGAAAACTGCTTGGCGTCTGAGCGTCTCCATAGCAGCGGGCCTATAGAAAACGAACATTCCAAATCGCGAGGTTTCCATGGCGCTACGTCCTGCTTAGTGCCTCACTGATATCGAACACTGAGTCTAGTACAGGAGGAGGCCGGACTAGGAAGAAAAACAGGCGAAACATGGCGCGAGGCGGACGGACAGCCTTAACCATGCGCCCTTGAGTCTAACAACAAAACCGCTACAAACAAAGACAGAGAGCAGACAGTAAGAAAGAGGAGCAGGACACCCGTGGAGCGAGCGGCCGGTAAGCTTCAGCAGGGGAGACAGCCGTGGAGATGTGGATGCAGACAGAAGCAGACTGTGGGGTGGGGGGGGGTGGGGGTGCCGGACCGAGGAGATGACATCAAATAAAGCGACAGGTGTCACGCCCTTACTTGAGGCGAGCCGCCAGGCGAGAAGCCTTGATTGGAGACAGGAGAGGTTGGAGACTGGTTGGCGGGAGAGCCGGCCTGACTGCGGTACTGCTGGAGGGAAGAAGTCTATAAAGTATGCAATTAAAAACGAGCGGAGACCCTAGGGGACCTCCGCAACTGGGGGTGGGGGTAAAGAAATATATACAACAGCACGAGGTTTAGCGCAAAGGAAAAAAAATACTACACACTAAGAGTTTAGCACAGGCAAACAGAGCGCTCCAACCTAAACTAAAACCGCACCTGGTGAGATTTTGGTGACCCCCCCCCAATGATAGGGGTACAGCCTGTCTCCAGAAAAAACAAAAACTCAGTTCAGTCAAAGATCCTTGGTAAAGGACAATGAAGCAGGGAATTGCATAAATTTACCCATGATCTCCGCCCAGCAAAAAACATTTGGCACGTTGTTTGGCTACAATGCCTAAAGCTAACAGTTAAAATTACTTACAAAGGAAAAATGTAAAAAGCAAAAATGCAAAAACAGTTAATCGGGAACTGTGCGTCTCCACAAAACAGCCAATCGGGAGCTGTTCATCTCCATAAAAGAGCCAATCAGGAGATGTGCATCTCCACTAACTAGCCAATTGGGAGCTGAGTATCACCACCAAAGAGCCAATCAGGAGCTGAAAATCTGTACCAGAGAGCTAATTGGAAGCTGGGCATCTCCACCACAGAGCTAATTATGCAACCGTGATCTTGAAGTGCCAGGAACCAGCAGATTTTCCATTCTGCCTGGTCTCTGATGACCCTCACATCATTTCTAGCAGACAGTAACTCATAAGGTAGGATGGACAAACTGCTGGATACTGGCACCTCAGGATCAAGGTTGCCTACCCTGCTCAAGATGAAACACCAGCTGGCCTTAGTAAACTGTGACTGATATAGAGTGCTGAAGACCACCATTAAGACACAAGCCAAAGATGGGCACAAATTCAAAAAGTATTTTGCTACAAATTACAATGAGGCTTATATGACAAACCCCAAGATGCCACTGTCTATATTTAAATGTCTGTAAGCCTTGTGATAAAAGTTCTTAAAATGACAGAAGATACTTAATGAAATATTTAATTTTTTTTATTTTAAATACAAGTACTAGCAAGCAACAAAGATTATTTACCAAAGTTTGAGACTCTCAGCTGGATTCACTTCACATGTAAAGGTGCTTTGCTCATATCTGAGATATGTGACGAACAATCAGCACAGGCTCTGGCTGGATGACAGGACCACGATTTTATTTATGTAACGGTAACAGCACCAGCAGTGAACAGAAACCGGATAAAAATGGCAGACTGCTGTCTCACTCGTGCTGGCAGTGGTGTTTTCGGTTCCCTCTCCGATCTGATTTGTGTTAGAGTTGCCGCGTATGCAGGAGACGCCAGCCTTGGCCGCTGCTCGCTCACCCACGCCTGCCCGGCACCACCCGGCGCCACTCGCACTGTGCAGTGCCGCTTTCAGCTGCCAACCTGAAGCCATCTCCCAGCCTTCCTAAAACACCTTCCTCAAAAGCCATTATCGTCAACGCTGCAGTGCGGATGTACGTTTCACTGATCAAAAAACCAGGACTGGCCAGACTCTCAGATAAAAAAAAAAAAACATCACGACACACTGTGCATGTGATAGTAATATATGTGTACTTTGTGACAAAATTCAAATGACATGCATGCAAGAATAAACACAAACAACTGGGATGCAGTTTCATCTTTTAAGAATGTAAGCCCCTTCCCATCATGCTAACTTACAATTTTAGACTTTTTGCCAAAGGTATTTACATATTTAATATGAATGATTCATATACGAGCACAAGGAACTCAGAAAAGCAGAAGCAAAACATTTACAGGCTAAGAGACATTATGCTGCCTGATCATGTACTGGTAAATAAAAGATCCCTGGGAATCCTCTGAAAGAGCAAGGCTGGTACCCTGATGCCCTGGCTAACACTGTGGCCCTATCAAATCTGGCCTCCAAATCATCCTCTATTTCTAACTGGTGAATTCCCTCACCACTTTAGCTACTGTGTGGTGAGCGTACTGGTGCAGAATGGCTGCCGTCGCATCATGCAGGTGGGAGCTGCACAGTGCTGGTGGGTGAAGTGGCTCCCCATTGCTTCTGTAAAGTGCTTTGGGTGTCTTAAAAAGTGCTATATAAATGTAACGTACGTTCATTCATTGTAAATAAGCGAATGGAGAAAGACCAACCCAAATGCCTAAAAGCCAGAAGCAGAGGGACCTGAATGTTACACAATGAAATTATTATACAAAAACAACCTATTGCATCGACTGCATTATACAAACATGCAGAATAAGAATTCAGAGCCAAACCAGACAAATATGGGGGCATTTCTCGCCTTCAGCACAATAAAAGTCTCGCAAGAATCACAGACCATAACTGCAGTGCTTGGGTATGCTCTTCTGAATGGCCAATCATCAACAAAAGCTTCTTTAATGAGGAGACATTACAACCAGATCTAAATCACAAGGGTGTAAATTAACAAAGTAATGTTTTTAAAATGTGACAAGCTAACAGAAAGACAAGTACCATGAAAAAAACAATTCAGCATAGGCCCAGAAATTTCATTCTTCCACCGCTCTATACATCCTCAGAATCCTCTTCCTAGTGGCAGCACTGACAACAAGCCAGGCCAGCCCACTGTTTCTGAGGTGAAACCACAGCATGTCCAGGGTCTACCCCACCCAGTGAGTATGCCGAGGCCAGCTCCCAACACACACAAACTCTGCTATACTAACACACCCACACACAATCCCCTGAACACATCTGTCATTCACAGAAAGTCAGCTGCCGTGGTGTCCATGCTGACGGCCATCACAGATGGAGTGGGCGTGGCATAAAAGTTATAAACGGCATGTAATGTGACATCACAAGCAGGGAGTAGGAAATAGGAAGTGCAAATGCATTTCAGAAGACGTACCGCTGAACATGAGGATGTGATGCAGCATGAAATGTTAAGAGAGACTCATTGAAACCCACGACAAAGTATATATGAAGTAACGATCAGATGATGAGATTTTGGCCAAAAACAGTGGTTTTGTCCAGCATACTGGTTAAAATACATCCTGTATCTATGAGGGTATTTTTAAAAATGGGGTTATGCCTCCTCCGTCACTAAAAAAAAACATCCCATCCACACAAACACTGCTTTTTAATAAATCTCTGTCCACATGAGAACTAAAAACGTGCTTTCAAGAACATGTTAGCAGCATCAAAGTAGATAACAGTGCTCACTCTGACATTACAAGCCAAGAACTGTTTTCAGTGTTGATGTGTAGACAAGGTGTTTTTGGCTTGTAATGTCAGAGTGTGCGCCATTTGCTATTCACATCCTGACAGTGCATTTTTAGCGTTCTTCACATCCTCATGTTCCATGAGCCCGGAGTTGACAGTAGCCTACACGATTTATATATTTTTTTAAATAACATCACATACTATACACTGGGGTAAAATATCTAGAAGACATGACTACATGAAAATATAGATACTGCCCAAGCCTAGATGACTGCTGCTTTCACATTTCTAGGCTCTGTCAGGTCAGCTTTCTTGTCACTTTGCAAAGAATCATGGGACATTGACAAAGTAGAGAGACTTCCTACAACAGCTATATTTTAGGATACAACTTGGATACAATATGGCAGGTCCATCATGTGATGTGTTCCTCTGAACTGTAATTAGTCAGGCAATTTTATTCTAGTCATACTTGCTAGCTACAGAAAGCTGGTTCACTAGTGTGAGGATTCATTCCAAGCCAGGCAGGCCTAGACTAAGTACAGATGGATAAATCATGTTAACTATACTGTACAGAGGTAGGCATTAATGTCACTTCCCCACGGGAACACGCTCCCCTCTGATGGACTGAGCGCCAAAATGTGCTGCAGCATGGCTCATTTTAGTTGGAGAAATTGAGAAACAAACAATTATCGGTTTTAGCTAGCCAAGACAAACCCAGCTTTCCTTATAAGGGGCTACTCCACAGAAAATGTCTACACAGTTAGCCAGATAAGTTTAAAAGTTTCTACAAAATGTGTTGTCGGGGAACCCGACTGCTGGCCATATATAAATGTCCATGGTCCACTGGTCCTTGGGGAAGTTGGATGGATGTGCTACCCCCCACTTTGTTTTTAGAGCACAAGCCTCCTCAGGTCCTAAGAAAAGCCTAATGATGAATACCACTGTCCTCATAAACTGGGAGCTCACGCGAGCCCCAGCATCTCTCTACATTAGAAACCACCCAAACAGCTGAGCTTCCGCCCCAAAGCTGGCCGATAAGGAGTCAAGATACTCCGTCGTAGCTGTGAAGGAGTAATCAATGAATCGAGCTCGCTGAGCTTTCAATACGTGACATCAACATACTCGACAGAAGGGGCCAGTTCAAGAGAAGCTGGCAGAGAAGTGGACTTAGAGGAGATCTAAAGGGCGACTGTCTCTCAGGGCTTGAACTTACAGAATTAATGTCGATGCCGACGGTGGTGGGTGTCTGGCTGCCGGGGGAGGCCTGAGGCAGGCTGGAGGCCGTGCTCACAGACAGCGGCGGCAGCTGTACCAGCCGGATGTTCTGCTGCGGTGCCGGAGGCTGCTGGGGGGCCCGTTGCTGTAGGTCGCTCACCACCTGTGCCAATGCCTGCGACGACAGCTGGCTGAAGAAGGGATACTGAGAGAGCTGCTGATCCAGGGTCAGCGCGTCCATTGTCACGGCCTGGGAGGGCAGGAGCGTGGAGTACAGTTACCGGGGGGCACAGATCGACTGGATGAGGACGGGTGTCACTGGATGAGAATGGGCATAACTGGGTGGGTGGGGCTGGATGAGGACGGGCATAACTGGGTGGGTAGGACAGGATGAGGATGGGCGTGGCTGGATAAGGATGGGCATGGCTGGGTGGGTGAGGCAGGATGAGGACGGGTGTGCCTGGATAAGGATGGGTGTGGCTGGTTGGGTGGGGCAGGATAAGGAAGGGTGTGCCTGGATAAGGATGGGCGTGGCTGAGTGGGTGGGGCAGGATGAGGACGGGCGTGCCTGGATAAGGATGGGCGTGGCTGAGTGGGTGGGGCAGGATGAGGACGGGTGTGCCTGGATAAGGATGGGCGTGGCTGAGTGGGTGGGGCAGGATGAGGAAGGGTGTGCCTGGATAAGGATGGGCGTGGCTGGATGGGTGGGGGAGGATGAGGGAGGGTGTGCATGGATAAGGGTGGGTGTGGCTGGGTGGGTGGGGGAGGATGAGGACGGGTGTGGCTGGATAAGGATGGGTGTGGCTGGGTGGGTGGGGCAGGATGAAGATGGGCGTGGCTGGATGAAGATGGGCGTGGCTGGATGAGGACAGGCCTAGCTGGATGAAGATAGGCGTGGCTGGGTGAAAACAGGTGTGGCTAGGTGGGCGGGGTCTCACCTGAGCCACGGTAATGGGGGGCGAGAGGGTGGGAGAGAGCTGCTGCGGTGACTGCTGGCTCTGTGCCTCCGCGTTCAGCGTCAGGGGAACAACGCTCTGCTGCTTGCGCTGGGTCGTCCCAGTCGTGCTGGGCTGGGAGCTGCTTATCCCTGCAGGGGGGGTAAGTGAGTGTCACAGAGGGAGTGGCCTAGGGCTGTTTGGACATGGTGTCTCACACAGACACGGAGGAGGGCGTTTTCAAAAATTGGGTCCTTTCATGTGCTGTCTATCAGGTGGAACAAGCCAGCTTTGAAAAGACGGAGTGCTCTCAAAAGAAGAAGAATTTACTAGATATCGTGTCATATAAAGTATGACATAATTCTAGTTATTTTAGTAAAGAATTACATGTGCGTTACACATGCGTTTTTTGGGGCTGCTCCTCCGGAAGCCTCACTTAGTGCATGCTGGTATTCCCTTTGTATCATTACCGGGTCAGTAAAGCTGTTACTGCTCCAAATCAGAGACCACGTATAAAACCAGACCCGTGTAAATTCAAATGGGTTAACAAATCATACCACCAGCTACATACCGTACTCTGTGATCTCTAATTAGGGTAAGAGGCTGACAGAATTACTCTGCTATTGCTTTAGCTCCCCCCTGACGGGAGTTTCAGAACAACCGAAACCACATTACAATTTACCTTTGCAGAGTAATTTTCATTCCCTTCAAGAGAGAATTAGCCATGTGGCAGCGGGATTCGGGCCGCGTTACCGTGGCTGACGACGCTGATGCCCAGGTGGGTGAGGTTAGTGGCCAGGTTACTGGTGCTGCTGGAGGTGCTGAGCGCCGGGAAGGAGGAGGTGTCCTCGGGGTCCAGCGGGGTGGGCAGCGGCGGGGGGAACTGGATGTTGGTCAGGTCAGGCAGGGAGCCGCCGGTGTTGTGTGTGGCTGGGATTAAGGAGGTCGCCATCTCCTGGTCAGGTGATGGAAAAATGCTAGGAAGAGAGACGGGGGGGGGGGAAAGTAACGTGTATCCCGGGCTACAGGGAAAGGGGATAAACAGCCCCAGTATTTATTGCGGCTCCATTCACTTCCTCAGAAACTAGACCTTTGCATTTAAGTGATGATGTATCCCCCTAATATCCAATCTCCTGTGGCGGGGAGGGCGCGTGGGGGACGGCCAGGTGGCGGGAAAGGCACACCGGGAAGGACTCCACACACACACACACATACACACACACACACACACACACACACACACACACACACACACAGAGTGGGGGTGAGATTCTAACCCCACAACTGGGGAGATGTGACTGCAGTGCTGCCCACCCAAAGAGAATGTTCTTTATAATTTGTTAAACTACATCACAGAGAAGTGCAGGCCTAATGAAACAGACTATCATTCCGCACTGCAGTATCCAAGTTGGCGCGCTGATCCAAGCACGCCGTTCAGCTTGTGGGCAGCGAGGCACTGAAACATTCTCACACAAGACGGGGGTGGGGCGGCTCCGTGGGCAGTGCCTGCTGCCCCTAGCATGCAGAGGCTGAGGATCTGGGCCCTGCAGAACACACCCCACCAACACACAACAGAAAAGCATGGGGCGGTATATATTTGGAGGTGTAATTCACCAGGGAACCTGTAGTGCATACAGCAAAAGGTAAAGCACAAGTTTCACAACTAGGTGCTGCCGCTTTTGTGTTCGGCTACCCAGCAATGGTGACAAATCCCAATAAGGTATTGAGGATAATAGATCTTATCTTTTAATTCAACTCTGCAGGAAAGCCTTAGGAGCACTAAGGATCTTATTTCGTATTAATCAATGGAAGACAGCCTCTCATTTTGTGGGTAAGCGGAATAGCATTCTGATCATCTCACATTGCACAACGGCTTTAATTGCTATTGTTAATCAATCCTTCCATCCATTACAGGGTCACTGAGAGCCTGGATCTCAGGAAGCACAGAACATGAGCTAGGGCACACCCTACATGGGACGCCTGTCCATCACAGAGCATAAGGTAGGACACACCCTAGATGGGATGCCTGTCCATCACAAAGCATAAGGCATCTCCAGAGCAAAGGATCCATCTGGGTCAATGGGTCAGTCCATCCAACCAGGATGCCTCCCTACCGAGTTATATACAAACTTTGTAGCTTGTTAGTGGGTTTCCTGGATAATTCCATCAGCTGAATCTGCACCAAAAATTCTCAATTCTAAATAATTTACCACAAACGGCAGGTTAAGGCTCATTTAACTTCACAACATGTTGTAAACTCAATCCAGCAGCATTCTGCTGATGGAACAGTCCAGCTAAACACCGTTCACTGTTCATATCTGCATATAATACGAACTTGACGCTGAAGAGTTTCAGAAGACATTGCTGAAGTATCTGTGGGTATATTTCTGTATTTGCATAGTGGCATAGTGGATAAAGCAGCCGGACAGCACGGCCCGCCTAACGTGAGTCACGTGTGGCCCCATCCCCCCCGTGTTCAGTACAATCAGCAGCCGGTCTGCTGCTGATCCAGAAAGCTATGCCCTTTTTATGCTGCAATGCTCTTTGACCGCAGACAAATGAAGGAAGGTCATGTATTTCAAACGTTGCAGATGGCATCAGTAATTCAGTCAAGACAGTGTTGATCACATCCACTAGCGGGCGCTATAGCTGACTCCATGCCAACTACAGGCGATTCAGAGCATTCCCTGCTTCTATCACTCTCATGCTGAAGAAGTTAATTTAATAATTCATTTCATTTTCGCTCCAGGGGTCTTTGTAAGACCTTCCTAATATCTGCTACCGACTCAGAATAAGGACTTTATGGGTGACAGCAGCTGGCAGTTCCACCTCTCACCTCCAGGGCTTGTCTTCATGCTTATTTCAGTGGCTCAGCTGTCCTTCTACACTCCAAAGACAGGTTGATGGGTGTCTGCATTAACCATGGTTTGTGTACCCTGTCATGGACTGCCATCCTGTCCATCCTGAGCAGCTACCGATAGCAGTCCGAGGAGGGAAAAACCGCGACCCACAAGCCTTGCCAAGATCCTCTGACCCAGTCGCCTGGCCAAAATGATTTGGATCTTCTCTAAATAAGTCACCCAGATCCTTACCCCCATCCATTTCTTCTGCATCCAACATGTCAACTATGAGTATTGCATGTGACCTCACCATCTAATAGACTGTGAGCAGAATTATTAGGCAAGTGTGTATTTTATTTGTATCTTCTATTCTGAACAGTATTTTCAGTCCAGATAAATCTCTAATTAAGAATGAGCTGCTTAAAAACAGAGCATGTTGAGTATTTGGTTTGAGAAAAATAGAAGAACAGATACTTTCCTGCGCAGAATCATTAAGCAAATTATTATAACTATTAAAACGGGCCAAAAAGGAACCGTAAATAGTAAAATGCCAGTAAGAGGGATGCAAAGCAATCGAAATTGCCAGACTTTTGATATGTGATCACTGTACATTTGGGTGTTTCGTGGCCAACAGCCAAAGAGGACTGAAGAAGCATGTAGGGAGAAGACGACACAAATTAACGGCCAAAGATCTGTGTCAAATTAAAGTGGAGGGTTCCCTTCAGGATCAAGTCCCTCTACTGTTCAAATCTGCAATTTGAATGGAAACTCTAAGTACTAGGTGAGGTGGTATGTGACATTATGAAGGTCACAAAGGCTGAAACATGACCTCCACAGGTACATCAGCTAAAGCATTAAGAATGGGCACAGACAACTCAAGACTCATGCCACAGAGGTCTGGTGGACACATGAGACGAGTGGGACTCTTGATGAAGCAGATGGATGGGCCAGGGGTTGGACACGTTCTTCAAGTGCCAACAAGGTGGTGGAGGAGTGATGGCGTGGGCTGCAGTTATCAGAGATGAACTTGGCGGATCTTTCAGACTTACAAATGGTATGAAAACGAACCACAAGATCTACTGCCAATTTCCAGGAGATACCTTGTTCTAACACGAGCACAGGAAGAAGTCAGCAGCTTTCAAAAAGGCTATGATATTCAGGGATATTCATAGAACAATGCCCCTTCCCAAGCAAGAAAGATTATTTAATAATGACCAGATCCCCTTCACTGCCTGACTTAACCCCCACTGAGAACTACTGGTATGAAATTTACCAAAGCAGCAAGCAGCACACTTCTCAGGGCAGCGCTTCAGCAAATATAGTCTTTGTGAAAAACTTTGAGAAATCTAGTGAACAGATGACAGTTTGTTATGCGTTTTATATAATAAATTTTTTCTTATTATTATTCCTCTTGATGACGAAGAGAGAAAATCCACTCAGCTTCTGGATGCCTAATAATTTGCACGCAGATAATGAAGTGTTTTTCTTTTACTTTTTATTTGTGAAAGTGTAATGTAACTTTCTCTCTAAATTTACTTGAAGCAAAAGAAAATCTCTGAATTCATCTTTATAAGTCTACCCAACTTTGGCTAAAAATTACCTTCAGGAATAGTACTTGCCTAATAATTCACATCTCAGACCTGGACATGCACCATTTTTACGAGACAGTCGGCATTTTTCCTTCACATGGAGGTGGTCATGATGTTCTGGCTCCTCAGTGTATCTATGCATACACACATTTCATGAGCAGAAATAAATGTACTTCTTACAGTGTTAATAAATGTGATCCTGTCATTTTTAGGCATAGACAGAGGAAAAGCAAGGCAGAAGAGTCTGAGGGAATCAGAGCCAGCGGGGAGCTGCACCAAATTCAGCCCAAAGCTGCTTGGTGACAGCCGGCCGCTGGGGGCTCCACGAGCTGCCGGGCTCCTTCCATAACGCTTAGGATTGAATCAAATTAATCAGCTTTTGATAAGAGTGCAGATCAGGTGTCCCTGCCCTCCAGGAAAGCAGGCGACAGGGTGTGTCATGTACTCACTTTATCCCGGGCACCTCACAGGATTTGGGCCTTGGTGACACATTCTGTAAGGGAAAAAAAGCTCGGATCACTGTTTTTTCCCTGCAGCAGAGATGATGCCCATCTGCTCCAAATCCAGTGTCACCTTCTTATCCCACATCTGTTTCGGAACGTTTTTATCCACCTCGGATTCTGTAGAGTCCTCCGTCCCCGGAACCGTGAGCAGGAGCACTGGAAAGCCAGATGACATGCAGAAGGATTAAGAGTGGCTCAGACAGACCCAGCAGGACCAGGACATCCAGCAGAACCTCCACTGGAATCTCCAAACACCTACTACAGCATGAGGGACACCCCCCTTTCTGTGGGACGGTATTTTATATAGCAGGAACCCAGTGAGGAAACAGAAGTGAGCACTAAAGCTAACGTGCGGAGACGCTCCTTAAACGTCCTAGACCAATTCTAATACTGTGCTTTCACTTACAGTAACGTCTGATTTCATTACGGCTAACAATCATTCATAAACTTTCCATGATATACAAGATCAAGACATAACAATGATAAACATGACGCAAACCCCGCCAGCTTCCCACCACCAGGTTTCCCCCGCCAGCTTCCCCCCGCAGAGCTCCTTCCCTTACACACCTCGTTTGGGCTGCAGCTCCTGAGAGCCCCCAGCAAAGCTGTCCTGCGGAGCGGGGTTCATCGTGCTCTGGTGCAAGGCCGAGTCCGAATTGGTTCTGCAGAAAAGAAAAGCATGTACTTTAAACAGGTGAAGCATGTCGCTCGTCGCCGGCCCGTTTCACTGACGCGCAACAGACCATATTCTTGGTGTCACTTTCATCTGTGCTGGGAATCTAAGCAACCTTCCAAACAAACTGACCCATAGTATCTACCAAGCTCGGGCAGCATCAAATCTTTCATACCATCCAGACATTTTACCATGATTTATGGTATTTGCTGGCACATTTTACCGTTCAGGAACACCACCTTCCCACTTGGCTAATTTTGTCACCAGGACTTCAAATTACCGCAGTACACCATGTTATCGTGATACAGCACAAGGGGAGAGGCTACACTGCTCAGATGGATGGGGCCTCCTTCCTGCAAAGCCCAGGCACTCCACATGATGCTCCACTTGCTGCCTCCTTAGCTCCATGTGCCTCGAGCCACTGGGCCAGAGAAATGTCCCTGACGAGCTGACAGGCTATTCTCTGGACCAGTGTTATGCAACTAGTTAAGCCTCAGAACCAACATGGTTCCTCGGTCATTAGAGGTGTAATATTAAATAAAACAAAGTGCAGCAATAGTAGTACATGCCTTCCTGGCATGTTAAACAAAATAAAAAAAAGAAAAAAAGTTTGACATTTGAAAACATTTTCAGAATAATTTCTCTCTTTTTACCACACGCTCTGCAATGAAAATGGTCCCCGACCCAGTTTTGGATGGCGACCCACCGGTCGGGAAACAGGACAATGTCACCGGCCACTTCAGAGCGGGGAGGCTTAACATGCTGGCCCTGTTGCCCTTGGAGAGGGAGAGAGGGGCCCCTCCTCAGCCAAGGCCAGAGCAAGCCAGGGCAGAGTAAGGAACGGCTCGTCGGAGAGAGCACGACTCCCCGACAGGAGCCGAGCACACGAGAGCATAAATCAGAGGCACAGGGCGGCTGCTATTTAGGGCACAGCCAAGGTCAGGAGCCGAAGTGGGCTAAAATTTGGGTGAGGGAAAAAAAAAGTTAGAAATGAAAAAGAAAGGAAAGGAAATGCCAAAAAGCGGCAGAATGATTAGCACTGAGCATGTAGCCTTACCTTCTCCAGCTTGTGTCAGGTGGAGGAGACAGGTATACTGATCCGTAGGGGCAGCTGTCGATGTGAGTGGCAGTTAAGGGGGAACATGTAACCTGAAAATACAGCGGGTGCCTGTATGATCATAAGACTGACCTCTTATGTAATCGTGCTGTAAACATGATTACTTGTGAAGTCTTTGCTCTCAGTAAAAGCTGCTACTTTTCAGGCCTGCGGATGCCCTGAGCGGAGCCCGCTTAGAGTCTGCTTTTCATTTGCGAGGACTCTTTACACCATCCCCATAAGGGGAGCTTTCAACCTACAACAGACCGGCCCGTCAGAATTCAAGCATGACAATTTAACCTAAACTATGGCATCTGTTTTTATCCATAAAAAAACCCGACATTAAATATTAAATGGATGGATTTCCCTCCTCATCATTATCACACAGTTTAACAAAAAAAAAAACCTTTAAATAAATGGCAGTGGGAACTCCTCATGCAAGCTAAACACCTAAGCTGCATTTTAATTTAGTTGACCTACATTTTAAATACTGAAAGTCTACTTTCAGAACAAATTAGCATCATATCATAACACACCTTCATTTCTGATAAGGACACTTCAGTACCATGGCCCTATTAAATACTACTTACTATTAAATACAACTGCATTTATATTAAAGGATTTGATTAAAGTGTCAAATGTGACAAACTTTGGTCCTCAGTGGTCAAAGCCCTTAAATTCACAGCTGGCAGAAAGACAGGCAGTGACAGGCAGACAAACAGCCAGTCGGACACAAACAGGCAGACAGACAGCTGGACACAGACAGGCCGGCAGGCAGTCAGACACAGACAGGCAGACAGACACACAGCTGGACACAGACAGGCCGGAAGGCAGTCAGACACCGAGAGGCAATCAGAGACACAGATAGGCCGGAAGGCAGTCAGACACAGACAGGCAGTCAGAGACACAGACAGGCCAGAAGGCAGCCAGACACAGACAGGCAGTCAGAGACACAGACAGGCTGGCAGGCAGACAGACACAGACGGGCTGGCAGAAACACAGACAGGCCAGAAGGCAGTCAGACAGACAGGCAGTCAGAGACACAGACAGGCAGGCAGGCAGACAGACAGACAGACACAGACAGGCAGTCAGAGACACAGACAGGCCAGAAGGCAGTCAGACAGACAGGCAGTCAGAGACACAGACAGGCAGGCAGGCAGACAGACAGACAGACAGACAGACACAGACAGGCAGTCAGAGACACAGACAGGCCAGCAGGCAGACAGACACAGACAGGCAGTCAGACACAGACAGGCTGGCAGGCAGACAGAGACACGGACAGAGATCCACCCGCCCACCACAAGCTGAACAGTGGAAGAACAATGACCAGCTGTGCCCTGGGGAATGCATGTAACTGGATGTGGGGTGAGTATTTACATACGTTTCCTATGCAAGTATGGGTGCTTTTCGGGACAAAAAACACCAACCTCTTTATTCCACACAGCTATAGTCATCTGGCTGCATTAGCGCACAAGCTAACAGCGCCACATCAGACGAGCTCCCTGCTGCCTTCTCCTGGAGAAGAATTCCCACACAAATGCGGGGATCAGTTAGACTCCACAAAGGATATCTGGCGGCCGTGTTTGTCCACAGATAGGGGGCGCCGGTGTGGGGAGGTGATCCGATTGCGATCACGGTACACCCGATCCACCAAGCCGTGGTGCCGGGTCGTACGGCTCGTGTCCAAGCCTGAAGTCTGGAATGGAGTCTGTTAGGGCCGAGAATAACCAAATAACAGGAGACATTGATGTAAATGCGGCATCAAAGTGGCGGGAAAGAGCAGTGAGGGATAAAGCATTAATCAGGAGCATGGAAGCTTCTCTTTAGCTTGAGCTGATGCACAAATAGTTACAGTATCGTGGGGAGAGGAAAACACAGGCAAGCTGCTGGTCATGTGTCCAGGATGCCGAGCCTGGGGGCAGCTCGGCAGCAAGCTCTTTTTCCATTCGCAAACTTTATCTGTTATCCATAAAAAAAAGGTTCTGTGCAAGGTTCCAGCAGGCTTGTGCATGGAGAACAAGCAATGTTGGCTTGGCTACCAGCAGAGCTTAAAAATGAAGAGAGTGATCTCCCAGTCAGGCTAAGGACATAGGAGAGGCCGCTCACTGGATCTGCAGTTACATCAGATCCTCCTTCCTTCTCAGGGATCAGGTTCCCCTTCAATGCAAAGTGCTGCTTTTAATCGCAGGGAACCATAAAGCAAGTCATGAAATTTAATACAGTCATCAAGCGTGCGACTGCTGACAGAAGCCGTGCACCAGACGTATGCAAGTTTGCTGATATAAAAACGAATGTACAAGCTAATAAAATAGGAGAAAGGTCACCTGAAAGGGTAGGTCAATGTTGCTGTTTCCAATCTGATTAACATTGGGCAACGATCCTCCATAGTACTGTCCACGGTTCTGCCCTAACTGCAAATACTGGGTCTTCTGTAACTGCAACTGTGTGAAGCAACAAACGGACATGAAATTAGAACTTGGCAGAACATAAAGCAAGAAAATGAAAATGAAAAGAAAGAAAGCGGTCAAATGAAATTTGCAAACTCCCAGATATTTCTGTATGTTTTCACAGACCATTCGTTTAAATTCTATTTAAAAAAAGGTTAATTTCTTTCTGTTAAAAAAAAAAAACAGACAAAAAGTATCTTGTGTGCCTCAGTATCCTATTAATCAGATTTGCAGCACAGAAGGGGACTGCCAGAAGAGTCCCTCTGTGTCCTAGAAAACAGCAACTAATATTTATATTTGGCATGAAAAAGATGTTATTGGCTCTACCGTTTGTTTTGCTGGATAAATGAATTGGAGCCCATAGGATTGCAGATGGGAGGCCTCGCTTGGACTGCAAAGCCATTGCAGTCCCCATCCTAGCACAACATGCAAACCGGCCACGCGGCTCCTCTTCACGCGGCCACAATGGACCAGAAGCAGGAAGTGATGTCAGTGTGTGCCAATTAGCTAGTCTCTGATTGGGGAGTGAAGAATGCTTCTGCCGCTTGATGATCGGGTGATTCGGGTTGGGGTATGTGGCTTTGGGACCTTAGCTGGTGGTGTGAAAAAAAAAATAAAAAATAATCAGTGCAAAGGCAATGATACAATAATGGAGGCACAATGGGAAGTAGAATTTTGTGCTGTAAAATATGAGCAAGAGGAAGGAGTGGGGGATGGTCGCTCATTATCGTAAAGTGCTTATTGGAAACTCTTCCATAGATGAATGCATAGATGAATGAATAACGGATCCTGTGCACAGTGCCCATCCCCTCCCCACAGACACATAGAGCTACTCACTAGTACGTGACCTTAGCATCAACACAGCTAAATGAATCCTTCTCCATAAATACGTTAACATCCGTAATGCTCTGGACATGCATATTGTGTTAGTCAGTACAGTTACAGTGTGTCACCTTTTAAGCATTACTCACTGAAAGCTGGCCACCAACCGGCACGTGAACCACAGTGACGCAATCGCGCAGCACGTAGCAGCCATTAGCTCGCACGGGACACGAAGGCAGGTGTCTGGGTGAAGCTGTGCACAAGCCAGTGCTTTCTGTGGGCTTCCTTTTATGATCCTCCCATAATCTCGTTATCATCACTGATAAGAATGCATTGCAGCAATACAGATACAGAATACAGGCTCATTTAGGTCTTCTTTTTAAAAACACTCCACCACGTGCTTGTTTGGCACAGAATGCTATCTGTGCTACTCACTAACAAAATGACAGCAAGGAATGAGATTTTCAGGGCCTTTGAACTTGTCTGCTTATTGCTGATGCAGTAGGACTGTGACTAACCAGCTCTTTAATACCTGAAAGCTGCAGACGCCAAGCACGTGGATAGTCATAGATCATTACGGAAACAATCCCAGGTACCTTCACCTTAAACAAACTCATCTAAATAAGCAGCCACTTAAATGCTGCTGAAATCCTTGTCACCACACTAGACAGTTAATTGTGCCATCATTAAAACCTCACCTTGTGAAGATGGCCTGCATCTTCTGGAACCATGATGCAAGATTGTGAACGTTCTTTCTGGTTTCAGAACCATTTCAGAACCGTTGCACGCATAACATTTCTTGATCCCAAGGAGCGATAAGAAGGTAGAGGCCTACTGGAGGTCCCACATCACACGGAGCCTAATGGGTTCCCTTCCACTGTGGACACTGTGCAATTCTACTGTGTAACAAAAAGTATCTGACTGAACTTCCAGAGGCACAGTGCCTTTGTTTACTCGGGCACAGTAAAGTTCGTCCAAATACATGCAGCTCACGTTTGTTCACTGTCCACATGTGGCCACAAGAATACTCTGTGAACATACTACTGTAAT
This sequence comes from Petrocephalus schoutedeni, assembly GCA_026780765.1. Taxonomy (NCBI): domain Eukaryota; kingdom Metazoa; phylum Chordata; class Actinopteri; order Osteoglossiformes; family Mormyridae; genus Petrocephalus; species Petrocephalus schoutedeni. The sequence goes on along the minus strand of JAODKL010000034.1, from coordinate 652,486 downwards.
GAAATAATTAATGTATTCATTATTAATTAGTACCACTGATCCTACTCTAATGCACTATTAATTCTCTTAATTTCTCCTGTAATACGCTATTTAGTCCTTGTCCTACTCTAATATGCTACTTAGTCCCTGTCCTATGCTAATATGCTACTTAGCCCCTGTTCAATTCTAATATGCTATGTACTCCCAGTCTTATGCTAATATGCTACATAGTCCCTGTTCTACGCTAATATGCCATTTAGTCCCAGATTTGCCTCACTGTCAAAATTAGGAGTAAAATACAATACAGCCTGACGCTGGACTGGACCCCTGTTTTTTGCCACACTGTCTTTAGCATTTCAGCTTTACTCATAAGGTGCCCGTTGGCTTGTAGCACCAATTAGGCCGACAGAGAGCAGGACCGTCTTCTTCTCAATTTAATACCACAGACGTCCCATCTGCTCGTGTGAAAATGTGCTCCATAGTTAATCCTGCAGTAAAAACCTGCTTCATCTATAATATACAGCATGAAGTATGGATGCCGGGTGGAGAGCTGTCCGCATGCTAAACAATCAGCAGAAGCATCTGAACACAATGGGCACCCACCCCACTTTGCTGGCACATGGCACCAGAGGTGTTAAAGGTTACTAAAGGTTAAAATGAGTGCCAGGTCTCCCTCTCTCTCCCCCTCCTCCCTGCCTCGGACATACTTTGTACTGGCACCAGGGTATCTGCACTCTCTCATGAGTCAAACTGTGCATTGTGGCTGCCGCGATGACCGTGACGCAGTCCATGACGTTGACGATGAAAGTGCATCAATATTACATCAATATTTCAAATCGATGCATCTTTAATAAAATTATAATCATAAATGACCTTTTTGCTTTCTAAAACGCTTTATTATGTTACATGTTTTCCTTCAATATCAGATGTAATTATGGGAGTAGTTCAAATTATCACAAAACAGAAAGGCGGTTTGTACACTGTGCAAAGTTTCGATGGCATACCACAGTGGCACTAGCACCATGCACGAACACCGGAAGAGAAAACACAGGCGCTATTCTGGATGGTGGACCGCCAGAGTTGGCAAAACCACCATAAGGCTTGTATACTCATCTTCATTAAATTGCCATTAGTATGGGTACCTTTTGCCCTTGTAGCTGCTAAATATACAGTTGTCTGTCTGCTACCTTAGAATTTCCACTGAATAAGCGTTTGAGAAAATGTTCAGGTTATCTGGGCTTATTCTATGTTCACTGATCGTGCCGGTGTGTGCGCGCGTTGGGTTTGTTGGGATCAGTGTTGTCATCATAAACTAAGAATCGAAAACGCGGTACATAAAGACTACATGAAAAAATTATTTGTGAACTGGAATAACAATGAAAATTATGTTTACCAAAAAAAATTCTAGACATTCTGCAAAAAGTACCGCCGCACTACCACCATCTTTTTACCATGTTTAACCACAATATCTCCTCTTTTAAAAGAAGTTGTGGCTGCTGAGCAGTCCCCTTCTTCGCCGCCACTTGAGTGCTTATCGCTTCCAAGGTATAATAAAACAGTCGCATGTGGCGTGCTCCGCTAATAGAATTTAATAAACGTAAGGATACAGCAAATGAATACAGATTACTACTTTTGGCCATCACAATAAGCCTCTCTAGGAGTACTACTAATCTGCACCTCTAATTGTCGGCATACGTAACGTTTGTATAGTATCGAAAACCCAGTGTCTGTTATCTAAACCCCCCCCCCCCCCCCCATTGACAGTTTGCTGTCGTCAAAATAAAATGAACTTAAATGAAACTGTCAATTAATCGACAGAAAAATAGTCGGGGCCCACAGATCAGCACAGAGACCTGACATCCAGCTTGAACAGCTGCCTAGAGACAAGCTCCAAGGTCCACGCTGTGACATGGATCAGCTCTACTTTACAAAAACTACTTTACTTTTACTTTAGAAGAGCACGAAACTCTACTTTACAGCTTGCATCAAGCACTTTTCCATAATAATCAAAAAGAAGTATATTCATACATTGTCTCTTCCTCTTCCCTCTTTGATGTTACTTTAAAACACAAATCACTGCTTAAATCAAGTTGTTACATGTAAAAGACACCACTGACTCAGATTTTACTTGTAAGCTACCAATATGTTTTAAACACTTAAAATTTAAAAATAAGCTCATCACCCTACAACTGAAAATTATACAATAAAGAACAAGTCAGTTTCATAAAATGCAATGGCTCATTTCAATAAGAAGCTGTTACACTGTTAAACAAGGCAATCATCCGGAACTGCTCAAGTAACAGATAGATTAAAAAAGATCAAAAAAACAGCTGTTTCCCTAAGAATTCCCAGCATGATTCTTGTTAGAGTACACTTTGTATGAAATCCAGGCACAGTCCAGTGAAAAATGTTCACTGGTATTAAGTTTCCTTGTGGAGATTCCTGAGGGGGGGGGGGGGTCAGTCTCAGCCAAGAAGGTCTGAGCAAGATTAGGATGTAGGAATCTTTAGGATACCATGCAGGATTTGATATTAAACAATAATGCTGGCCACAAAAAAATGCCAGATTTACATACACAATAGGGTGTCCAAAGCAGTCAATGTTACACTCAGGTTTAACTGGTTTAACATCCCCGGTGGGGAGCACACAAGTCCAGTCCAGCTTGTACGCCACCTTTACTAGAAAAGTTTTAATAAAGAGAACATTTTTATGCTAACCAATATGGTTACTATGGCTACTAATTCACACTCAAATCCCATTTCCTGCCACACAGACAGTAATATACTAATGCGTGGTTGTGTTAGCGAAATTGAACGAATTAAAACGCAATTTCCTCCATCACTCAGGCCAACAATCATACGCCTTAAAATAAATTGTTCTGTGGATAGGCCTCTTGTAAAATACATAGACTCCCTAACTGAATAAGCACAGTGCTCATAATAAAGTTAGCTAAACACAATACCTCCTAAAACATTTCCCTTATTGATTTAAAACTTTCACCAAATTGTTTAATATAAAGAGCTACATGAAAGCAATTTCAAAAAGGTTTAGCAACAAAGCAAAATAGCTTCAGTCAGTCATTTTTCTTCATTTAAATCTCTTGACATTGCATGAAATTAGAATATTAATAAAATATTTCATCCATACACGTCTTCCCGGCCATTCCTATTTCATGTATCAGCGCTATCCGCATTCCACAGAGTGTCTATTGTGTTTTCCAACAATCTGACCAATGAGAACAAAACGTTTGCTCTTTTTATAAAATTTACTAAATATCAGGAGGATAATCATCAAGTAACATAGCTAGCCATCTTGTTCTAATACATGGTACATGGCCTAAACCGGTCTAGATGTAGCAAAATGCTTTAATTAAAATCAACTGAACAGCTGTCAACATAATTATACGTCTGTGGTTGCGAAGCCACCAAAATTGCTGCTTGCCACCATATTTGTTTTAACATTCGTAACTACAGACGTCACACAAACTGACAAATAAAAATTATGAGCTAAATTGGGAGCACTTATATTATTAAAAATATTGTTGGCCAACAAAAAAATTGCAAACAAAAAGGTAAACTGGGCCAAAGGCTAGAGAGGCACTGGAGTTCAGACGCATCACATACAAGATTGTACACAGTAAGTGGTTTATAAATAGTAGCGACATTGAAATATGAAAATACTCCGTGTCATCATGTGATCAACGAAGTGGTCATAGCTAAACTATGTTATTGGTTAGTTATCAGTTATCTTTCAACAGTTCTCAAAGAGTAACCACATTCTGAAACATAAGAGTAAGAAATTATAATTTGTCCAAATTTCAAACCAATCTTATCCGCAAAGGGCCGCTGTGTACGGGTTTTCACTGCAACTCTCTAATTAGATTACTAATTAGGGAACTAATTGGCTGACTGGGTCCTCACACCTGGGTTTGAACAGCTGACCTAAAGGTTATCCCAGAAACCTGCATACGCACCAGCCCTTTGCGGATAAGATTGCCCACCCCAGGACTAAGTGGCAGGGTAGCGGGTCATGAATAAAATAGTCACAAATAGACACAAAAACAAAACTTGATCGTGCTGCTCGAGGAGGACAAAGACCGCTCTATCTATGCCAGGGTTCCGGGCCGCCAAGTGTGGTGAACAAAAGGCACGTGGGACAAAAACATCTTGCAGAAGTGACACTGAATTACCAAGAATGTTCACAGGCAATGATACTCATTGAACTCCAATGTGAAATTAGGAGACATGACGTGAAACACAAAATAGACGCAAAGAATGTCCATTGTGGGATTGGCACTGCATAAAGGTCTGTTGTCCTGCCCATCTGGAAGTAAGATACCTTCCTGAACTGCCTCTAAAACTTGCAAAGTATAACAGGCAGTCGTGTCTCAGGAAATCAGAAAATTTAAGCAAGTGACCACGACAGCAGCTGCTTTTCACACGTCAAACACGACAGTGTGATAGGAGGCATAAATTATCTATTATAAGGTATTATCTGGCATGTGGACTAGAGCCTTCCGGATAGACAAGTGAGCTGGAGGAATACAGGGAGCAGATGAAAGCATCCCACTTACTCAAAATCCTCTCCAGGTGCAACACCAATGAGAGAGGGCACCATGCTTACATATTTCAACCACTACAGAACACTTTCAAATGCGGACACAGGAGCAGAGGTTTTGCTCATTCCTGCTACCCAAAATGAGAAGCAAACAGACAGTGTTAACAGGCAGGGGAAACAAGAGGCTGAATTAAAAAACAAGCAATGTACAGTTTCAGATTTGGATAAACAGAAGAGAAGACTTCTGTTTTTGGAATTAAAATGGCCACTGGGGGGCAGTATACCAATCTCTACACACAACTGCTGAATGAGCATGAATATCCTTATTTCGTCCAAAAATAAAAATTTAAAAAATAAACAAACACACACACACACATACAAAGACATCATTAATTTACTGATCATGAACATGCTTTTGCTACCAATCTAGACCAAACAGTATTTTCTGGAATAATTAGAACAGTTGTATTTTTGTTCCTGGTATATGGGTCATTATGTGTAGCTGGTATTTCCATAGAATTCAGAGTGATTTTATAATTTTCACTTACAGCAGCGACTTCATTCCATTAGTATCAAAGCAGCTACTGATGCCACGCTGATAAGCTTTTACAAAGACTATTAGCTAGCTTCCTGTCACTACAGTTTTGAGGTAGGTGCGAGGGACTTACAAACAAAAGGAGAGCATTCAGTCATAAAAAACACTTGGCTGTTTGGCATCACTTCTATGAAATGCATCAAAAGCACGCTGAGATCTAGCAATCAACGTGTACACGATCCACGGCGGCCCAGCGGGTAGTACAGGTGCTTCACACCTCCAGGGCTGAGGGTTTGAATCCAAACACCACCCGGTGGGGGTGGAGTTTACATGGTTTCCCCGTGTTACCTGGGGTTTCCTTCTACAGTCCAACTGTATGAAATTAGGCTAAATGACACCCATAGATGGGCCTTAGTGAAGATCTCCCCAGGGACAGCCCGGCATCCGATTAAAGGTGCCTCCTATTTGGCTGCTATGCTTCCTGGGGTAGGCTGCAGACTACCTGCCAGTGGTTGCTGGATGCTTGTTTGGAAGGTGGGTGTGTGGATGGGACGAAGTCAGATCTCTTCAGGGGAATATTCTGAAGCACACAACTTAAAACAATTTGAGGGAAAAAAAAGTGTGTGGAAGAAAAGACTGATATGTTAAACTGTTCCCATATTTATTTAAAATACAAAAAAAGTATTTAACAAAGAATAACAATGTAAAAGTATTTATTACAGTGCATTATAAAAAAAATACTTCATTTGACACAAATGTTAATCATCTAATAAACTCATCAATCCATCACAAGCAAAAAAGCAATAAAAATTACAAAATACTGCTGGGGTCATATAAGGTTGAGAAACGCAAATGCATTACATTATTAAATATGTCCATCCATCCATCTATCCATCCATCCATATACCCAATATAGGGTCACAGGATCGCTAATGTGCAATTTTCCGTACTTGCAATATAACAAAAATGTAAAACTAGTGGAATTTTGTTTACTTTCCAATGAATAGATTTTTTTTTACTTGTCATAATGGCAATTTTTGTACAAGCCATTTCATTTAGTTGTTGCTAGCAGACTGAAAGGTGAAAGCATGTGCATCTCCTCTGTGGGATTATACATTTCTGCTGTGTATAATCTCACGGCCATTACTGACATCGGCTGTTACACTCCAGTTCTGAGATTCATACAAATATGGTCAGGAAAACTGAAAAAAATAATTGACAACTCTTCATATTTCCAATTTCCGATATGACCAATTTTGAACCTTACCACTGTGACTGGAAACCACAAGCATTACCGATTCATTTCCAAATCTCTCACTCTCCCTATCAGGTAGTAGATCATTCACATTAGAATATTAAATTTAAGATACTTCCAAATTCCATAGGTATTATGCTTCCACTCAGCATTAAGACATCCATTTTAATATATTCTCAGCTGTATTTATAACAGTTAAGACCCTCAATATGAACTTTCTTTAAATTTCAACATGATGTAAATTTTAATTACTGACATTAATTACTCATATCACAAATTAAATTAGGAACTGTCAAAGTGAAATCAATTAGGCCAGCTAAGTGTGATGCTAAAACCACATTGTGGTGAACATCAAACACTTCACACAATCCACAAGACAGAAATATCACATTTTACCCTAGCATCACAGAAAGACATTGTTAAACCTGTCATAACCATAATAAAAGCAATGCCTACAAGACTTGGCAAAAACTGCTAGAGCTCATTAAATAACATGCAGATCACTGCAATCACAGACTCTTTATGTTAACCTATACATCTTCTAATCGTATCTTTGACTACATTTCCCAGCATGATACATTTTTGTTTTTAAGACGTTAGCCCCAGTAAACCATAATTCAATCTTTGCACATTTTACTACGGGGACCATGAAAAGTAAAAGTGGCTTTTTCGAGTTGCCGCGTGGCATGTTGTTTTCATCACGGGATGCACAGGTGCATAGCAAATAATGAATCACCAGACATGTAGGTTAACACCCAGAGACTGCTGAAACTGTTCCAGAGGGAGCTCGCCCAGCTGGCTCCACATAAGCCACTGAAGATCCAGAAGCCATCACTCAGCCGGGCCTTAAGCTTGACAGGATCTGCACAGGGTCTCCGTTAAGTTTCCCGAAATGCAGCTTCATAGAGTCCTGAAGATCTGCTGTGACTCAGTGGAGTCAAACAACCCGTCTCAATGGGCTGACCGTACCGACCACAAATAACTGCTTCTTAATAAAGACCAGAATAGAAAAGGTAGCTGATAAACGTAACCGCGCACTCTCCATGCAGGCACGGCTCCGAAAACCTTCCCCACAACTTCCAGTGCGGCTCAGCCCAGTGTGGCTCGCCGTCTTCGGAAACACACACGGCAGATGAATAGTGATGCGTATTTGTCACGGTGCCATAAAAGTGCACCATTATCCCGGCCATACCGCCAGCGAAGGGAGGCGATGTTATACGGGGATGCCCACACAACCGCGCGTTTATGTCGCCTCGCCAGGACCGCAGCTTCCCAGCGCCGTCTCCCTAACTAGGATGCGGCCGATGAGCCGTGACTCCGGCGGGCGCCAGCGAGCCCCCTTCGCCGGCCGGGGAGCCGCGCAAACCCGTAAACACGAGCAGCCGCGGGGCCCCCCTCCTCCTTCCCCCCTAAATCGCGAATGCCATGTCCGACAAAATAAAGCCCCCCTGCGGAAAGCGGCCACCTCCGCGCCGCTCATCCCTAACCGCCCAGACGCAGAAAAAATAAATAAACAGCAGCCAGGCAGGCGGAAAAAAAGCGCGGCCACTCCGCCAGCTAGCCGCGGCTCCAGCAGCCCGCGACCCGGACGGCAGCTCCGCCGAGAAGGAGCCCGACGCGGCCGCCGCTGCCATGCACGGCGCTGGCCGGAGGCGGGCGGCGGGAATAAGCGGGCGGGGGGGGACCGGCGGCCATCGTCACTGTTTACGTCCCAGGCGGGGAAGCAGCGCTACCGCGTCCGCCTGTCACCGTGCGAAGGGCGCCTGCTGCAATCCGCATGCGAAGCGACGGCCGCCTATGGACTCGGGTATGTGGGGCAGCGGGCAGGCGGGCGGCGCGCCGCGGCGCCGCGGCTCTTACCCGCGCCGCCCGGGTGATGCTCAGGTCCTTCATCACTTCCTCGAAGGCCGCCGTCTCCTCGGCCTGCTTCTGGTTGTGCAGCGCGATCTTCTCGCTGAATTTCCGCGGATTGTTCGAGGTCGCCATCTTCCGCCGTTCTCCTCCTCCTCCTTTTCCCTCGCTCCCTCGGCAGGACGTGGCGCGCCCACGTCGGCCTTCGTCACCTGCTACGCACGCGGGGATCGCTCGCGCCGCCGGAGGCGCGCACCTGCTCGCTGTGGCGGGGCCCGAGTGAAGAGGCGCGGCAGTCAGGCGGCCGGTGCAACCAGTGGCTTCGTGCATGCTGCCATGTCGCCTGTTTGAGACGGGACAGACCGATCGCTGCGCGGTATGCTGTGGCTGGCAGTGAGCAACCGTGCAAAACAATGGCAAGAGCCGCTTGAAGCAGGTACTGTAGTACAGTACTGTTTTGACTTGTCAGATCTTGCAGATTTGAGCGCCTTTAACCACTGGGCTTCCACGCTGTAATATAAAGATTGAGTAATATAGTGAATATTACTCACCCATCCACCATCAACAAACATAAAACTGAAGAGTAGGCGTACGTCTAAAAGGGTTTTTTTTGCGACAAAACCTAGTGTTTGGTTTCTTTTTTTTTGTTTTTTACGTTAACTCAAACATCTTCCAATCGTATGTTAGACTGGTATGCAGTTCTATTGTAATTTAGCTTCCATTTTTAATACAATTTTTTTACATACGTGTGTGGTATGCACAATTCTTGTTAATACGTCTTAATATAAAATACATAAATCACTTGCTCCTTTATGTTTCTTGGGAGGGAGAAATCACAAATTTAAGGGGGAAATTGTATATAATTAATCACTGGTCGCGCGATATGTGTTTGGTAAGGGTGGATTTGAATGGCATTAACATCTTTTGACTACATGACTTGCACTTCCAATATTAGTGACATTTATCATTATTATTATTATTTTTATACAGTTATTTAACCCATTTTCGGTGACACCCCATAAAGAGTCCCTTTTATCGCTAGGCCTAAATTAACAACATGGCCATGCAGTGCGAACCGCAATCTGGCTTCAGTTTATTCCTGTGAAAGGCGTAATCTGTCTACTGTATATTCAATACATGTTCCAAAGTAAAAAGAAGCAATATATCATTTAGCCTTGACAGCCGTGAGCTAAAGCATTTAAAATATGACAAAACATATGATTTCATTCATGTATTGCTCTGCTCACAAAAAGACTTGGCTGCAGTGTAACCACGGTAACCATTTAAGCATAAGACATTACTGCCATGCACCAACATATCTAAAGGAATAAAATAACATGCTTAGAGATGCCTAGGGGATTAAGATGGCGAAAACTTAGCTACCTATCTTGTGGATTCCCTGTTTACCAACTAGGCTACAATAACACTCAGATTTGTACCACAGCAGTTAGGCATAAGCCATTGTAGTCAAGTTTAAAAATAGACAAGATGATTCTGCTGTCATCTTGTCAAAAGAAGATTTTCTCTCTTACAGCTTGATGCAGTCTCTACTTTGCTTGTGCTTATTTTAACATCAATGGTCATTTAAAGCAATCATCAAGGACCAAATCGAAATGCAGTCATAATTAATGCTGCCCCTTTATTAGGCAGCATTCAGATGTTTCTGAAGGCCTTCACCCTCGGTGTAATCTGAATGTATAGTATGTTCTCCTTCTTGGCAAAAAAAAGACATGTTAGAAATGCTTTGTCTGTGTTTTTTTTTCCTGAAACAAAGAGTTACACAAGAGAACAGAATGGAGAAAAACAAGTGATATTTCACTGAAAGCCAGTCACCATTTTTACTCTCTGTGTAGGGCTATTCCCATTCCGTCCCATAATTAAGATCTCTGAAGAACAATAAATAGTTACTGGCACACACCTTTGACCAATCGTCATACAAAGCAGCACTATGAAGGGTTACTGGCCGACCCAGGAAATGCAACAGTCAAACGGTTCAGATGAGAGGCCTGCCACGGTAGCAGGCAGTATCATTTTGGGGGAAAAAAAAGCCATGATTGTTAGGAATGAACACTCAAGTCAGAGGTTTTGAAATCTAAAGCACATCATCCCCATATAAAATGTACAGATGCTACTGAGCTGTCCTGCATCCTGAACCACAAACACATGCATTTTATGTTGTCGTAATCAGGTATTGTACCACATTTAAAGTCTGCCAAAAGTGACACGAGTACTCTTACATATAGGTAATGACATTCAATTTGATGGGTGCACAGTGAAGAAACAAAACACAAACCATTTTGGATCTGCCAACCTCACTTAAATCAAAATCTACCCTTAAAAAAAAAAAGGACCCAGGCGTGAATGCAGCAGACATTAAACAAGCTCTCACTCTCAAAACATCGTCGCCTATTTTTCTTGTATAAACTGTTGGTGTAACACAAAATGTGAAAACATTTTATCAGTGCTATTCATATACAAAGAATACTTGCGTTTTCCATTTTCATTACCTTTATTGAAGACGAAATTCACATATCTTGCAAATGATATTTCCGTGCATTCCATATAAAAACGAAACAATGAAATGTGAATCGGTTCGAATTAAAAGTAGGAATATTTAGTCAAAAACCAGACAAGCAATCCTAAATGAGACCTGGCATCATTCTGAGTTAAACAGAACATTCTAGCTCACTAAGTCTGGAGCTTTTACAATCCACGGTAAGTGCAAACTGTAAGGTACAACATAATTAAGACTGCCCTGGTAACAAATCCAGCACATTAATAAATCTCTTAAAAAGACAACTTGTCATCATTTTAAAAAACAAAAATCTCACCTGGTCCACTCTGGACTTAAAACCACGCAACAAAGCAAATAGTTTGTTGTTGTTGCTGCACATGATGTGAGACGATAATGTCTAGAAAAGGTACATTCAGTATTTTATCACAGTTACATCATACATTTTCTTTGACAAAAGACAAAGGAAAGTGCCCATGTATGGTTCCTGCAGTGCTGGAGTAGAGATCCTGAAGAGGAGCCTGTGGTCCGACCAACAGCATGGAGAGAAAGTGCAGAGCGGAAGAAACACCCGTCACTCAGGGAGTAAGCACCCTGCAGCGAGATACACAGATAAAATCAAAAAGTGGACTAGTCTGTACGCCCGGCAAACGCGGGAGTAAGAGAACATCTTAAATATTTTATGCAAACGGAGTTCACAGCACTGAAAGCACAAATGCTACAGCTCCCACTTGGACGGAGGGTAATCCAATATAGGAAGAAAAATACGGGATCATGCTGCTTGGAAGCACGGAATTCGCAGCTGACCCAAAAACTGTCACGAGAAGTTATGACTGCAAATGGGAGAGCTTGTGAACGGTCGTACTCCGACGTTAATGCTGAAGCTACCCATCGATCGAAAACTTGCACCTATGCCAGTTTTCTGTGCAAATATAACACAGGCCGGTCTAATTTTATCAGTATATATAGCACCTGCTGGAAGCGACAGAGTTGAAGTGTTTAACTTGCCAAGTCAAGAGCAGCAAAGCTTCCTGACAGAATCTACTGAGCACTGCCTTGATGCGTATGTCCACAAACACTCCTGACAGTCTAACGTAGCTTTATTATGAATATTTTTAAAGCTGACATAACGAGCAATTTCCAAGGATCAGCATTTCCTCGGCGTAGCCGTCTTTAACAGTTTATTTCACAAACAAAGCGAGTCGGCATCAACATTAGCAGCTGCGCTGGAAGCGTGTTTGTGGGATGGAATCTGACGCACGATATCTGGACGACATAGTGACTTCACTGTACAGTGTGCTCATCATTCCATCCAGTGTCCAGCTGAGTATCCAGTGCAGGACCTCGCATGAGCCGCCACACTGCCTGGGCTCACATCACACTTGGACACAAAGCCCAAAGACGGAGCCGAACAGTATAGAATCTGGTTACATCTTTTAACGAATTAAAAAAATAACTCTTCCCTCACCTGTAACTATCCAGTGTTTGTCTTGGTGTATAAGCAGTCACTTACACATCAGTGACTATACAGAGAGAACTTTCAGCAGGTTTACACAGGAAGGCCCAACCACAAAACACTGCATGTGACAAACGCACATGCCCGCACCTCTCTGCACATAAACCCAAGGTCACCACAACCTTACTTAGAGGGACCGTAAAAGTACGTGCTGAGTGTTTCGATTCACTTAATTTCTCCCCCTCGTGGAGAACAAATTATGGAATTAGAAGGAGTTTGGGGTTACTCTCCGCAGACAATCTGTATTTAGTTAATAGCTGCAGGGGTCACAAACGCAGCTGTGTCCATCATTACGTACTGCACTTGTCATGGGATGTGCACACACAGACGCCCCCACTGTGGATGGAAGAAAAAAAACGTGTATTCAAGTGGGGACACCAGGCTTTTAGAGTATAATACCAAGGAAAATATCCAGGAGCTGTGTCTGTGTGGTTACGTTTGTGCTTGGTGAGTAGTAGACATTTCTTGCAGTTCACAGCCACACGACCCCCCCCCCCCCCCCCCCCCCCCCGACCCGCTGTCCAGCCAGCGTCCCTCCGGCAGGTTGTGTGTGATGAGGCTGTGCACCGCCATGACCCCCTCCCGCAGATTTAGCAGGATGCTATGATGAATGAAGTTAAGAGACATTTAAGGTGCTTGGAAGCTCTGTTTAGCATCCAACCATTGATGTCACTCATAAAATACTGACTGGTAACAATTTTAATACGAGTAACCTGGGCCACACTAACTGGAACAACCTCAAGTTGGTTTTAATTGCACAAACGTTCAAACGGACATTACTCTGAGGTCAGTATTAATTAAAACACTGAATTAACGGAGAACTTCTTCCGCCATGCTGCTTACTACAAGCAGAACGTTTGCTTCTTTGCTTGTTTAAAAAACGGATATGTTTTTCACTACAAGCTCTATCTGTGCCAAGGATGCATTTCATTATCATGTCGCCTAAAGCAGTTTTTCTTCAACCAAAGGTACTCCCTATGGCAGCTTAATCAACCAAAGCAAAAGCTTTCAATTTGAGCCCTGCAGAGTATCAGGTTCTGCCTGCAGGTCACCTCTGGGTGGCGCTCTGCGGAAGTATAACAGGGACGCAGGCAATTCCAGCAAAGGACTCTGGGAAATGCAAATCACGCTCCCATTCATCCGTGTCAGCGTTGTAAACCTGCACGATGCTGGTGACGTTATTGAGGTGCCAGTTGTAGCCGCCCACAACATAGATTTTTCCGTCCAGCAAGCAGCAGCCGGCCTCTGATTGGCCGGCTCGCATCGGGCTTACAGTGGTCCACTGGTCCGTATCCGGGCTGTAGTACTCCGCAGCCAGAACGTCGAAGCAGCGATCCACATGGTCCATGCGGCCCCCAAGGGCGTAGAGATGGCCTCTAGCCGTCACCATGGCGTGCAACACTCGCGGCTCGTTCATAGGGCACCGGAACTCCCATTGGTCGGTGCCGGGATCGTAACAGTGCGTGGTCTTCTTGTCCTCGACGGAGACCCCATAGCCTCCTGAGATGTACAGCCTGTCCTGGCAGGTGGCTCCCGCGTGTCCCCAGATCCTGCGCTTCAGCGGCTCCACGTAGCTCCACTCGTTCGTCTTCGGGCAGTAGCACTCCACAGAGGATAAGCTGCCAGAGCGATTGCGCCCCCCGGTGGCGTAGAGCTTTCCCTGCAGCACGCCGAGCTGGAACTGGATACGGCTCTCCTGCATGGGCTGGATACGCAGCCACTGGCTGAGGTGCGGGTCGTAGCGGAAGCTGGCATCTACGGCGCCCTCGCCGCTGCGGTACTGCAGGTGCTGGCCACCCACCACGTATATGAAGTTGTCGAGCACGGCGACGCAGGCATGGCTGCAGGCCGCCTCCATCTCTGTGAGCTCCCGGAACTGGCGTGTGCCGCCGTCCGGGAGGTAGTGCACTTTGCCGCTCACCACGCGATCGTTGTCCGTGTAGGGCGTCCCGCCAAAGGCAACAAGTGACACCACATCGGAGCGGATGGCCGTGCGGGGCGACTGCATGTCGTGCTGCCGGAAGGGAAGGATCTGGTAGTTGAAGGCCTCTAGAAGGAACTGCCGGCACTGCACATCCTCCACCATGATGTCCTCCGTCTGCACGCTGTCCACCAGCTCGGGCGAACGCATGAGTGGGAAGCGGACGTGGCAGAGCACGCCGCCGGCCTGCGCGCGGCGCGCCTCATCGTGCCGCAGCCAGCGGACGGCGGCGCGGAACAGGTCGATCTCGCTGCAGTTGCGCAGCTTGTTGCTCTGCAGGAAGAAGACGAGCCGTTCCACCGGGATGTGCAGGAAGTCGTCCTCCTCGGCGATCTGCAGGAAGTGACGGAAGGTGAAGCCGTCCACCGACTCCTTGAGCGAGGACAGGCTGAAGGCGGTGGCCATCTGGCCGATGTTCAGGCAGGTCTCCACGCTCATGGCCGACTTGAGGAATTCCTCGCAGAGCTCCACCACGGGCACCATCTGCAGGAAGACGGCCGCCCCCAGCACGTCCTGGATGCAGTCGAGGTCAAGCGTGACCTCGGAGCTGTACGCAAAGTCGATGATGTGCTTCAGCCCGCGAGCCGACAGCCCTTTCAGTTCGATGGTGTCCTGAGTGGCCTCTCGCATCCCCCCGGTGAACATGGCCCTGCAAGGCAGCAAGAGCATAAACCTCATAAAATCGGGACTCCCTTACACGCTACCTGAATGGGACTCTCTGACTTCCCGTTTCAGAATCTCCACCCGTGCACGCCCCACCCCCAGCCCAGCTCACCTGAAATAGTCACTGCATGAAGCCAGGACCGCCTTATGCACCTGGAAGCGCTCCTCATTTATGGAGAGGACCACATCCAGCAGCTGGCCCTGAGCGCGGAGCAAAGACAGACCCTGCAGCAAGGTGGCACTGTGGCTAGGGGCAGAGAACGTGCAACGCAGGGTGCTATTTTTGTTAGCCATGCTGCAAGAGAAGGGGGAACAATGTCTTAGGAGAACAGCCCTAGTCCACACTACAGTATACTCTCTCCAGTCCGGTTCCCAGCAAATCCATCAGTGCCATTCTGCTCACTCCCTGTTCTCCTAAATAATTCACACACTTCATGGCAGGAGGCACTCTTTTCTAATTAGCATAAAAATGGCCTTTCAGTCAGCTATTTGCCCATGTACTTCACTTCCTCCACCTTATGTGGCAGAGACTGAACTTTGAAAGGCTTTAACTAGCATTACTGGAACAAAAATTTAATTGAGGACTAATATGACAATCTTGGAGGACATTTTTCTAGTTTCTAGTTGGCACGAGTTCTGATGAGCAAAGTAAAATTCTTATGCCACAGTTGCAGGATATGGAACAGGTGCATAGGGGACAATGTGACAAACAACAGTCTAATGGCGCTTTTCCACTGCATAGTACGGCACGGCACGGTTCAGTACAGCTCACTTTTGGGGGGTTTTCCACTGGGAACAGTACCTGGT
>JAODKL010000034.1:613501-636730 GCA_026780765.1 Petrocephalus schoutedeni | reverse complement strand
GAGCCGAACTGAGCCAAACCAAGGTGAGCTGTACTGAACCGTGCCGTGCCGTACTATGCAGTGGAAAAGCGCCATAACACAGGACAACAGCAGTGCAACAGGAGACAATACAGCGCAAGACAAAGGACGGTGCAGTGCAGGACAACAGCAGTGCAACAGGAGACAATACAGCGCAAGACAAAGGGCTGTGCAGTGCTGGACAACAGCAGTGTAACAGGAGACAATACAGCACAAGACAAAGGACCATGCAGTGCAGGACAACAGCCACACTATAGGAAAATGAAAGAAATGAAAAGTGGTGCAGAAGCTATTGTTGCTTAACAAATACATAATATATGCAATTAATAGGCGGCACATTGGGGAAGGAAGTACAAAGATCTCTCTTAGAGGTAAATTCTATCTATAGCGATGTTTCATATCCACGACCATTCAAGGGCCTTCTCTCACAAGCTCTTCTATACTAAGTTCCAGGCAGTGACGCGGTGGCCCTATAGCTTCACATCCAGGAAAGCAGTACTGCTTCTGACTGATGATGACTCAGTAATGCAAGATTTCCTCTGAATCAGATCATCTGCGTGAAATACTGCCAAGATGAATCTTACTAATGTTACATTAAATTCATTAGATTCAGATGATTACTGCTGTCTAGTGTGCAAAGAGACTCCCCCCCCCCCCCACAGCCCATTTGGTACAAAACAGGTGACACAGACTGTACAATTGCCCAGCCTGGTATCCTATGCTGCCACATCAAACAACAATCCCATGGGTAAGTCACAAATCAAGTTTATATCCTCTTTTTCCTTGACTGTGGACCAGAGGCAGTATTCATTAATATTACACAAATCATAGAACTTTGTGATAGGGCTGCACAACATCACATTGCGATTATTTGAATTTGCACTTATATTCTGCCATTTATGAAACAAAATGTAGACAAACTCACCCAAAATAAAATATAGCCAGCCAGAACTTATTTACCAGGTGTTTTTTAAGGGTGTATCAAATAAGTTGGTGGTGTTACCGAGAGATGCGTCAACGGACAGAAATCAGTGTGGAGGAACGGGTCATTACAGGGCTTAAATGATGGGTGTAAAAGTTTGTCCGGATGCCGGCTACTATTCTATACGACTAGTATAAGCAGATTAATAGCGCGCCTAAAATGCGAATGCGAGACGTCTTGTGATGTCCAAAGGCTAGTCATCTGTATATATTTTGCGTACCCTTGTTTATTAAACATGTCTGACTTTAAACCCCAAAAAGTACTGCCACATTTCCGACGTCTTTTTGCTTTGTTTACTCACTATATTTCCTCTTTTTGAAAGGAGTCGTCGCGGCTGAGTGGTCCCTTTCTTCACCGCTTATCACTTTAAAACCGCATTTTAACCGCATTTAATAAAATACGGATACGCCGATTTTATACAGGTTGCTAACTTCTGGGTGCCACTATACACCTCTCATTAATATTTTATGAGTATTATAACCTGCTTCCCAAATTGTGGGCGTAAGTAAACGCCCATATACTACAGGTGTGCAAAAATATCGAATTAATCACTAAAAAGTCTGATTCGATATCGATCTGTGGAATGTATCGATTTTTTAGGCTAATATGCATTCCCCTCTGGTGCCCAGGCAACAGAAGCATCACTCTTATCCAAACACCAAGGACAGCTCCTAAACAAACTGAACCATTTACACCTTTTTTTAAACTCCTCCTTCATGTTTCACCTGACCCCCCATCTTGCGCTTTTATCGGCTGCAGCTCGCCACACTCATTGTCAGTCGCGACACTCTTCACTTTACAGAATTTGGAGTCGCCGACAGGTCCCGAAATTCAGCCTGCTGGATACCTGACGTGTGTCTACGACGCTTCGGCGGCTCTGTCCGGTCACAGAACTAATAGCGATCAAGCACGGATTTCCCACCTGCGTGAAGTTGGCCCCCCATATGTCTCAGATTTCAACCAATCTAGCCTCAATCGTATGTGCCGCGTTAGTGCTGGAATGTGCTGTTAAAATTTTTGTTTGTGCTGTTTCAGATTCTGAGATATAAATGTTTGTTTACATGGTTTGTTTACACGATCGGGACCGGTCTGGTGGAAATCAGACGCAAATGGGGGGCCAACTTCACGCTGATGACATCACCATGTCCGGTGGGAGGGTCTTTGAGGTCTCCAGCATTAGCTGTAACCAACGCAAAGCCACAGTCAGCATAATGTTTTCCAATTTAAACATCTACTTGTGAATTTAGGTTTCACCTGTGTCCTGAAATGTATTAATTCGTTTCATTGCACGTTCCAAACTGAAAATGCTGTAACCAAAAAAGCACAGGACAAAAAAGCCCATGTGTACCGGTACATGCCTTGCCTTTACTTTAAATGCATTTACTGGAATGCCCTTCAGCAAAATCAGTTTAAAAACCGAGATGTATATCGTATCGGCATATCAATATATCAACTCAGGCCACCACAACCAATTCCCGCCCCTACTTACTACCTCCACTCCCTTGCAGTTAAAGGACAAAGAGTGGTACAAATGGAACATTATCTAGTGGTACTCTTTGCAGTGTTTGCCCAGTGTAGCTTGTTTTGTACTATAATATATTTTGATCACTGGACCCTTACAGACATACAAACACCAATGTCAGTATGCTTGGAGAGGTGAGTCCTTTGCTATACAGTACATGTAAATAAATAGGAAGGTATATTTCACCGGTCAGCCATTATAAAACATTATACAATTATGCAAAAAAAAAATTACACTACTTAATGTTTTGGTACATATCTATAAGTGAAAGTCCTTCTAAAACATGGCACGTGAGTTTCAGAATTTTCAGCTATTCTTTTTAGTCTTTTTTGTGCTTTGAAAGAAACAGGTTAGATTTGTTTTGAAGGAAGTATACACCTATGTTCCTCAAATATATAATGGCTAATACAAGCATTTACTGTTTTTCACAATTTGTTTCCAGTGACTTTGCAATGTAAATCTGTGGTCCATTTAGAGCTTTTTAAACCTCTCCCCAAGTATGATAAGCAGCTATTTCAAATCAGAATTGAATGTGATTGTAGTGAATAATTAGCATGTGCATCAGAACTGAGCCCAGCCCTAGCATATAACACAGGAAAATCTACAATCTGGTGATAATTGTGAATGTGCACCTATTGCAATTAGGCCAATATCCCAATGTAAAATTGTGCAGCCCTACTTTGCAATAATTGTTACATGTGAATAACACTAATAAGATTAATAATTCCACTATATCATTGCATTGCTGATGCATGAATTGACAGCAAAGCGTGTAATAAATATACAAAAAATACATTATAGATAACTAGGAAAAGAAATGTATGTTTAGACATGAAGGTAGAATTGTTTAAAAATCCTCATTCCAAAGCAACTGGGATCATAACAACCTTACGAATCTGATTTAAACAACATAAATCTGATACTGAAGGCAACAAGCATTGAATCAGTGATATCCTTTCAATTATGAAAGATAATTTTTATTGGTAACACTTTAACATATTAGCCCGGCATGTGGTAACATATTAGGACAAAAACATAACTAAATTTGACAGAGTAGATTTTCTATTAAGTACAGCTTCCTAAGAATTTGGAATATAATGGACCAGATGCATCACCAAGCAGTAACATACAGATTTACACTTTTAAAATGCATGTGAAATTCAGCAAAGGTTGCCAACGATCGTTCAGTTTAACCATCTTCTGTCTTCATTTTCATGCTACATCTGCATAAACTAAATATTCAATATATAAACAATGTTTGCTATCAGGTAACATCACCTGCCACCATGTAAAGATCAGTATTTCACTGTAAGCTTCAAATTCTGTATAATGACTCTAGGCAAGCACACACAAGCATGTAACATGATATAACATGAAAGCATATTTTGCATAGCCTATCTACTGCATATCTAAGTTCAAGAGGGGCATGGGGCCCAAGGATGCCAGTCCATTGCAGGATATAGACACCCACACTCAGAAATTCACCTACTAAGGACAAAGTATGGATGCAAATTTACCTAACTGGCCATCCGTGGACTGTAGAAGTAAACTGGAGAACATGGTGGGACGAAGGGAGAACAGCAAACTCCATACACATCGCACAGGGGCAGGGTTCAAACCCAGTGCAAACCCAGTACAGGATGAGGTAGTGTTAGCCACAGCGCTGCCCTTCATGCATGGTTAGAAGAATAGATGGATGGATGGATGGAGTTATTTATAGTGCACAGCTTGCGGAGGATGTTGCCCGGTAATTCCCTTTTAAGTTACGAGCGCTGAGCCCTCTAGAGGGCGTGATAGAACCGATAACACACGCATGGCCACTAGGTTTTAAGTTAAATACCAATTAACCTTCTAGTGACATGCATACTCCATCCACAAAGCCAGAAAAGCCGTTCTTTCCAACTGTGGTTCAGTTCCGATTTCACAGTAATCCTCAATCGAGCATATTTAAGATGACCCGGCAAACCTTATGTTAATGTACATCACAGTACAAGTCTAGAATAAAGACTATTTTCCGCTTACCGCACACATGTTCTGTCAAGACAGGAACAAACGAGGCTTTAGTGAGCTATGTTTCTAATTTTGGTGTCCTGAGCTGTACTTTTTAAGTGGTCGATATCGTCCAACGTGTTGCGCACTTCAGCCTTTATCTGCGGGGAAATAATGACGCGATGCCGCAACAGCCATTTTAAATGTAGAGCAAAAGGCTGGCGATCCTGCAACGTTTCCAGCATGCACGCTGCTAAGCATTGCACATATCCGGTGTTACGAAAAGAGACCGTTTCTCTACTTCTGTAAATTAAAAATAAAGACCAAGGTGCCCTTCTATTATCCGACGTGTCTCACGCACGGCGATCTCCCGTCCGTAATATAAAACCTCACCTGTCTACTCTCATTCAACCAGCTTATTTGTTGCCACGTACGCTAGCCTGGATACCCGCGTAAGGCGTACCGTCTTGTTTTTAAATTGCATTTTACCAAAGACGGCCGTCTGGGCCTAGCAAGCGGCTCTCACCTGCTCTGCGGGCGCTCCGCGGAGGAGCCGGCGCCGCCGGACTCCGCCATCTTCGCCGACAGCAGCGCGCCCGCCGCGGCGCCCTGTCATCTCCACAAAGCACCGCACCTCGCAACCCATCAATTATTTCTGCCCGATCGCGGGAAAGGGTGCTGGCGATTTAAAACGGGGCGAAGCAGAATAGCTTGTGAGATCGCAGTGGCATTATGTAGCTGCTCCTAAACTGTTAATATGCTGTAGGATATATGCCCTCGACAAACAGGAAATAGCAGGAGTATTAGACTCGTTTTATAATGATATCAATAATCATTATTATTCGTGATCATAACAAATAAATACACAGATAAAAAAAGATATAGTTTTGTCTTTTGAACGGCCGAAGTGAATAACTAAACAAATGTAACTCATTGTAATCTAATTTTCACTTTAATCTAATTTTATTGTTTAGCGAATGACATCCGAAAATGGACAATGGCATATACATGAATAGCATGGGTTCCATTCACTGGAGCACCTTCCATCAGTACCCAGTTAGGCCACCGCTGAGTAGCTGCTACTCAAACCCGCTCGACGGTATCCACATTTCACACATATTGTGAAATATATATTTTACTACTGGTTCTAAAATGTCCCACAGTGCGATAATCATTTACTGTCATATAACTCTGGCTTTTTAAAAGTCTCTCTTTTCAGCCAGTTTGTTCAGTCAACTCCATTAATTTCCCTGGATTTGGATTTACTTGAATGGATTGAAGTGGGTTATGCAGGTTCAGAGTAAGTTGAAAATGCTTGTGTGTTTATTCTGTTTCCTCATTGCGCCATAGTTGTGTGAAATGTCCACATGCAGTATAGTTGAATCATACAAGCCCACTGAAGCTCACAAGTGTACACATAATAAGACATTTAATTCATGAACCTTATGAGTCAAAATTTTCGAATTTCTCAACTAGGTTACTCAAGTACGTCAAAATAAAGTTGCAGCTTCTGTAACATACATATACATATCATACATATCTAATGCAATATGCATATCATAAAATAAATACTTAAAATGACACCTATGACACCGTTGATGCACAGTAATAGTAATGCAAAAGATCTGTCATTCAAGCAGCATTCAGTGTTCAGCAGGAGGTTGGATGAGGGCGTGTGCCACCAGCAGTGTTCAGTGGGAGGATGGATGTGGGAGTGTGCCATCAGCAGTGTTCAGCGGGAGGATGGATGAGGGCGTGTACCATCAGCAGTGTTCAGCGGAAAGTTGGATGAGGGAGTGTACCATCAGCAGTGTTCGGCGGGAGGATGGATGAGGGCGTGTGCCATCAACAGTGTTCAGCGGGAGGTTGGATGAGGGAGTGTGCCATCAGCAGTGTTCAGTGGGAGGATGGATGAGGGCGTGTGCCATCAGCAGTGTTCAGCGGGAGGGTTGATGAGGGAGTGTGCCATCAGCAGTGTTCAGTGGGAGGATGGATGAGGGCGTGTGCCATCAGCAGTGTTCAGCGGGAGGGTTGATGAGGGAGTGTGCCATCAGCAGTGTTCAACAGGATGAGGTAGTGTGCCATCAGCTGTGTTCAGTGGGAGGAGCGGTGAAGTAGTGCACTACCAGCAGTGTTCAGTAGGAGATTGGATGAAGGAGTGCGCCTACAGTAGTGTTCAGTTGGTGGACGGATGAGGTAGTGCGTCGTCAGCAGCGTTCAGTAGGTGGAGGGGTGAGGTAGTGCACCACTAGCAGTGTTTAGTCGGTGGAGGGTAGGGTAGAGAGCTATCAACAGGGGTGCTTTATTGCAGGGGCTTACCCACGATGAAACCCAGGGGCCACTGCTACAGGAAACTGTTCCTAAGTCTGGCTGAGCGGGTATGTATGCTCCAGATCCTGATCCTGGTGATCTTGAGGGCCCTCCGAGGCAAGCAGCGGTCATCGTAGAAGCCCTGCATGTCCAGCAGCTGATATGATGATGTGTTGCTGGGCTTTTCAGGTGGTGGTTAAAAAATTTATACATTGAAGTCTACTTTGAAAATGATAATAACCGATGATAATAAGTGAAATGTTTGCTCAGTTGTGGTTCTGATTTGGCCTATAGCTCTGTGTTCCTTGCCTTGTGGCATGTGTTTACTGGGATAGGTGATGGATTTGAATGCATCAGCTTTCCTTTTATACATTGATTGTGAGCTTGGTCACGGCTCTCTGCTTTTTAACAGTATTAATAGTACAATGCAGAGACAATGTACGTGAAGTATATGAATTCACAAGTTTGTCAGTGTTTATTTAGGATTTCTAACAATATGTGAAAGGACAGTATTGGGAACTCAAGTTGCTCTTTGTCATTTAAAATGTGATGTAGAGCTTTCCCATAACAGGCTTTTTAATTATCTTCTTCCTTGTTTTTAGGACTCATATTACCACACACTTAAAAAGGGGAACCCAAGAAGTTGACTCAGTGATCATGGTTACATTTTAGATGTAATGTAATACATGTATGGTCATCTCTGACTTGAATCTTAAAATATAAAAAACTTGCCTTGGGTTTGTCTTAATTTGCAGGTAAGATGCTGTTTTAACCAATTTTCTGTGCTACTGTTGGATGTAAATGTAGGCTTATAGAGCCTACAACAGAAACCGAACATCGCCTTTAAGGTATTGTTTTAATCTCTTGTAATTTCTTAATAGAACATGGCGGGAAACAGTACAAGTCCCAGTGGACTGACAACTGTTACTGCTGGCGAAGACGGTGAACACGCAGCCCAAACTGTGGGACTGATAGTGGGGCTAATTCTGACAGTATTGGTCATTTTAGTTCCAGTGGTGGTATATATTATCCGTCGTACGAGACACATTTCACGTTCAGAACAACTCCCTAAGACGGAGGGAACGTCTCCGCAAGAACCCGATACACATTATACTACTACCCCAGCGCTGGGTCATCCATCTACTGTACAAAGCCCCATCTATGAGAACGTCCACGGAGGATTTCACGATGCTGCACCCAAAAGGCAACATGATCCCGTCGCTTTTGGAATGCCAAGGTATGGGTAATTTTACACTAGTTATAACTCTGCATTTGTGTGTTTACGTTGGATAACTTTTTTCAGTTAGCGTCGTCTTTATTAACCATTTATTAACCCAATATAAAGCACATGCGTTTCATACTTCCATTTTAAAGTAACTTATAGACGAATCCAATAAACAGAGTGATGTTGCTTTTTTAATTCTCCAGTAATACATTTAAAACTATTATTTTGGATGCATAAACAAATTAATAGTACGTGACAACGTCAGAAAGCATATCGTGTTTTATTTTTGCAGCGGACATGATGACGATCCATACATGAACTGTGATCCCGTAAATGAAGCCGTTTACAGCAATGATCCATCCTTCCAGCATGAATGCAATATCGAAGACGACTACGTTGTTCCTGACACTTTATAGGTGTCACGTGGTTATATGCTTGTGCTGAGCAAAATGAACACAACACTGTGTTTTGCCCTTTCTTTGGAAAAAAATGGAAAAAAGTATGATCTTGTCTTAACCCCAGTCTCTCTCTCTACACCCACACACACACACATGTATGCACACGTGCAAAATGGATGGTTTTAAGTTTTGGTTTCGCTCCCGAAACACTCAGCACTATCTGTCAATTTTAAGGAACTATCGAAGTGGCCTCGTCTGTGCTTTGGACATGCTGGTATTCTTCACGGACATTTCGTAAGTTGGGCTTTTAAGCGTTTCGTTGTCACACTGGATTTACAGGACTGCAAAAAAAACGACGAGTTTCGCCTTTCAGAATCTGAAACTGGCATGTAGCAATACTTTATTGCTGCAACCGTCCAGCGTCAATAAATGGCTGGGAAAATCCAGGAAAGAATTCTTTCTGCTGTTTGGGTACGCCTGCTATTACGAAATACTGCTAGAATGCAGCATAAAGCGAACATAACATAAAGAGTACATAAACAGGCTTTATCTCTGCTGTAAATTCGTTATTAATATGTAGCAGACATACACATTTAATTCATATTTAGTCATAGCTACTCAAGTTTGCATAAGGAATTTTCAATAAGCCTTTTTCATATACGGCTTATCATTTACTTTAATTCATAATAAACCGGACGAGTGAGTCCGCGTCATGATTTGAAAGCACAGAATTCTGTAGCATACTCCTCTTCATTTGCTGACTTAAATCAGTTTTTTTATGTTTTATTACTCATAGCTTGGATTAAACTTTCAAAATGTAGTTTCATGTAAAACCTTTCAAAAGAGGCGCTTCTACTAGATAACCGTGAAGCAGAATGCGGTAGCATACTGCGGTGAGACATTAATGCAGCATGTGACTGTGATTTTTAACAGCAGAACTTGATCAATTGTATTAGAGTGAGGTTTGATTTGAATGTGGGAGGGGTCTTGCAGCATTTATAACGTTTTATTTACTTCTCTTTAAGTTCGTTCATAAATGCGCCATAGCCCTCTTTGATGAGCTTTAGGCGCCATCTTGTGGAGTATTACAAATGAACCCAATCCTTGCTTCAGCGTGCAGTCTGTGACACGTGTTCTCTCCCTGCTTTTTACGACGGATAATGATGTACACACACACTTCCTTGTGATGTACACTGTGGTCCAAGAACCAGTCTGTCTGGCACTAACCTGGCACGAGACTTTCCTTCTTTTTGCACATGTTGTCTATGCACATAAGTGTATTCCCTGCATCTTTTCCATTTGCTATGAAGCACCTCCCTGCAGACTCAGGAAATTGGTAATAGGATCCTGTCTCCAAGCTGGAAGTGTTTGCCAAAGACTTCTTTCCATTTCATTCCTCTGTCGTTATTTTTGTTGGTTTGGCACTTAGCGCAATTAAATTACCATTCAAAAGGCAACCAGGTGCCCTGCTACTGAGCTCTGACCCGAAGCCTGTCTTTGCTCAGAAGCTGTGCATGGATAGTTTGTGGACATACTCAACCATTTACCGTATTTTTCGGACCATAAGACGCACTTTTTCCTCCCAAAACTGGGAAGAAAAAGTCACTGCGTCTTATGGTCCGAATATTGCTCTGCTCACATGCTTTAAAGAAGATATCCAGTAAAGTGCTGGTCCCTATGCTAGGGCTAACCCGCCTTTTATGTGCATGCATATTCTCCGTTTCATTCGTAATTCTTAGCTCATTTCCTCCTCCCGGTCCTTCCTCCTCCTAGTGCTCGACGGGGAGAAGCGATTACAGCTTTTAGTGTACTGTTACGTTATTACGTGGCAGTGCCGTACACGTAAGGATCGACCGTGGCACGTGACAACGGTTTGACTGTCTTGTAGTGGAACGTTACAGTGGAACGTTACAGTGGCACGATGGAGCTCCATTCGCGAACCTACGGGCCGCTGCTGATCGCTCCATTCGCGATCCTACGGGCCGCCGCCGATCGCCCGCCGATCGCTCCAGCCGCGAGTCTACAGGCCGCCGCCGATCGCTCTAACACAGTCCCTTCTCTCATAACCTGCCCTGCCTGTCACTAAAGAGCACCTGTACAAAAAGTTTAAATAAATAGAGATAAATATATATATTTCTCTTAAACCTGAAAATTATCTGGTGAGGTGAACCAGGTGTTTCAGGAGCAGGGAAATCACCAAAACGCGCTGGAGCACGGCCCTCCAGGACCGGAACTGCCCACTCCTTGTCTATGGGATATTGTAGGATACTATTTGGTTCAGAATCTTTTTTTTTTTCCATTTCCCTCCTCTAAATCTAGGTGCGTCTTATGGCTATCCTGTTACGGTAATCCTGTTTTTACTGCGTAAATTACGGTCTTGGTACAGTGGCAGTGACAGATACTGAAAGGAAAACAGCGCGGGTGAAAATATGTGGTCAGATAGTACTCCCCAATTCGGAGTTTCACTTCACTTTGCTCTCTTTCTGCTCCACCTACTTCGTTTTGCTTTTGGTGGGTTTGTTAGCGTTTCTGTCGACATTACAAAGTGTCTTTTCAATGTGTTTCTACTGGCAGTCCCATGCAGGATCTTCTCCTGCTTACAAAGGTGTAGCTTCAGGGGCCACCACCATGTTTGACCTCCCGTCCTTGAAGGAGACAGTCCATGTTACATTTTTGTCAACTCAATTTGGATTACTCAATCTACTCAACCTTCCTTGTGCATGATCATCTCAACAGAAGATGAAGGATGCCAGTTGACACCTGTGACATGAGCCCCAGCATGTCAAATTTCAGATAGCAAGTGCATGGACAAGAAGCTGACCTGCATGCTCAGATAAATAGGCCTGCTGTGTGGTCAGCAAAGGATAGCTGTTCCTTCCCCAGGGTCCTGGCGGACATTGATGTAGGCACAGTTGATAATCCAAGCTGTATTGTAATATCATGGCAGATGGAAGTGCCTCCAGGGAAGATAATAATCTTGGTCTTAGGAATTCAGTTGGAGGTGATGGTTCATCATCCAGTGTGTGATGGAAGTAACACATGCAGAGATCTGAGACTGTGGCATAATTCGGAGGGAAGACCAGGCTGGGTATTATGGGCATAGTAGAAGCCATTGACTGGATAATTTGATCTAGAGAGGTTATCTAGTGAGAGGGGCTCAAGGACTATGCCTTGGGGGGGACCTGTTATGTGATTTGGCTTGACCTATCTGATAGGAAAGAGTCAAAACATCTCTGACCAGTGCCTAGATTGAGATAAATTGAGAGATAGTAGCCAGGAGGAACTGTCAAAGACTACAGAAATGCCTAGAAGAATCAGTCAGGAGGACAGTCTCAGCTGAATGTCTTGCTCTGAAGCCAGACTGGAGAAGGTCCAGAGGATGATCCTGCTGGCCGTATTCATTATGCGCTGCAGGGGCTTCCTGCAGGAGGCAGTGCGGCCTCCATACCACACCGAGATGCAGCTGGTGAGGACGCTCTCGATTGTGCCCCAGTAGAATGAGCACATGATGGGTGGTGAGACTTGTGCTCTCCTCAATTTACGGACAAAGTAGAGAGTTTGAGCTTTCTTGACCAGTGATGTGGTGTTGTCTGACCAGGAGAGGTCCTCTGAGATGTGTACCCCCAGGAACTTGGTGCTGCTCACCCGATCCACAGCTGCACCCTCCATATGGTATTAGTGTCCATTATGGTATCTCACTTGTCCATTGTGGTATTAGGTCATGGTATTAGCAGTGAGATTACACAAACTTCATTAAATGTAGTGAATGTGCCAGTCATCAGTGCAGGACAGATAGCATGGAGGAGATGTGTGGACATGGCCCAGAAGACAGGGAGTGAATCTGTTGGTAAGAAGCTTGGAGAGACTGGAGTTTGAGATGCATTAATGAGGAGCACGATGGACTGTGTGCAGAGGAGGGCTGTATGTGAGTGGGGATTGCAAAGAGCCAGCGCCAATGGCTGCCACCCTCTCAAGGAAGAAAGTGGCAAAATCATCAACAGTCGGCATGGTGGGTAGACGTGGGCGATAAAAGTAATCTTTTGTGTGGGTCGGAGGTAATTGTGATGTTACCCTGGTAGTAGGAGGTTTTGGCTGCAACAATGGAAGGAGAGAAACATGATAGAAGAGACTGATACTCAGCCAGATCCAAGTGATGTCTTGTTCTCCCCCATTTCATCATGAGTTTTGTCCATTGCACATACATAGTACTAAAGGCTAGGGGTTAGGGGATTATGAGCATGCTGGTCTGGAAGGGAGTAACAGGGGATGTGAAGGCATGAGGTAAGGATAGAGCAGAGTGTATTGGAGGCACAATAAGCATGAAGTAAAAAATCCTCATGAGAAGGAAGAGGGGAAAATAGAGCAAAAGTTACAGCAGAAGGAGACTTGAAAGGAGGCAGAAGGAAATGCAAGGAAAGGCAAGGCGACTTTAATGAATTAGTGGGGAGACATGTAAAGGGAGAGACGTAAAGGAGTGACATGTAAAGTGAGACACATAAAGGGGAGACATGTAAAGGGAGACACATAAAGGAGTGACATGTAAAAGGAGACAAA
The DNA here is from genome assembly GCA_026780765.1 of Petrocephalus schoutedeni. Taxonomy (NCBI): domain Eukaryota; kingdom Metazoa; phylum Chordata; class Actinopteri; order Osteoglossiformes; family Mormyridae; genus Petrocephalus; species Petrocephalus schoutedeni. The sequence continues at coordinate 623,732 of JAODKL010000034.1, read as the reverse complement.
GGGGAGACATGTATAGGGAGGCACGGAAAGGAGTGACATGTAAAGGGAGACACATTAAGGAGTGACATGTAAAGAGAGACACATATAGGAGTGACATGTAAATGGAGACATGTAAAGGACTAACATGTAAAGGGAGACACATCAAGGAGTGACGTAAATGGGGACACGTGAAGGGAGACATGTAAAGGGGACACATATGAAGGAGAGATATGTAAAAGGAGACATAAAGCGGAAAAATGTGAAGGGAGACATGTAGTGGGGTGACGATAAGGTTCTCGGAGATGGTTATATGTAAGGATGAGGTGGAGTGAGTGTCCAGCTTTGGGAATGGGAGGGGAACAGCAGATAAGGCCAAATGAGCTCAGGAGGATGAGGAGGTCGGTACCCTGTGGCTTACCGAGGTACCTGTCCAGATCACCAAGGATGAGACATCATCATAACTGGCTGAGAGCAGCAGATCCACTTCTTAGTGGGCAATAAATGACAGTATGCAGTTCAGCAGGGTTAGCAATAGTCCCTGTGTCATGCTTAAATATAATTACAAGGAGCAAATGGTAATGTCCTCCAAAGGAAGCTTCAGTCTTACTGTTACCATTCAGCTAATGGCCTGTGATTTTGTACCAGTAATTCCCAGAATTTCCAACTCTGCAGATGAGGAAATTGTGATAACTACTGAGCCACCATGCTGTCCATAAACAGATACCGTGAATGTGTTCCTGTGTGCATGCACTTAATATTAAAAATGACCCCTCCGTGAATCACCACCTTATCGTGGTGGAGGGGTTTGTGAGCCTGTGATCCTTTGAGCTATGTTGTCTGGGGCAATTGTCCCTGGTAGGGTCTCACAGGGCAAATTGGTCCTCAGTGGGTGGCCAGACAAAGACCCTTATGATGATTGACAATACAATGGACTACGTTACCCCACCCAGATTGAGGAGACCAGGGCCTCAACCTTTAAGCCTAGCCTGGGGGGGTGCTCAAAAGCGAGCACCTGGTGCCTGGGTCTCCACCCATGGATACAGGCCGGGCACAGCCCTAAGGAGAGACATGGGTCCACCGTCCTGTGGGCCCACTATCTGCAGGAGGAGCCATGGGGGTTGGGTGCAATGTAGATTTGATGGCAACCGTCAGCTACCAAATCTGGCTATAGGAACATTTAATGTAACCTGTCTGGTGGGAAAAGAGCTTGAGTTGGTGCGGGAGGTAGAGATATACCGACTATATATTGTTGGGCTCTGGAACCAAAGTCCTGAACACCATGTTCAAACATAAGGGTGTTCATACGTCTACCTGGGACCAGAGCACCCTAGGCCACAGTTCAATGATAGATCACCACCTGGGGAAGATACTGGATAGATCTGGGAGACCCAGACACATAGGTCCTCATTTATCAAGCATGCATATGGCAGAAAAACGGGTGTATGGTCATTTCAACGCAATTCTCAGGATTTATCAATTTGTCAGTGCAGATTCTCACTGCAGCAGAGGAAATCAAGCTGTCGGACAATTATTTCACCATAGCTGCGCTAAAATGACGTTAAGCAGATAATTATCAAGATTTCAGGTGAAATGTTTATTGTGGGTTATATTTGATTGATGAATTTTCTTTATCAATTAATGTATTTGTAAGATTACAGACTGCAGTAATTATAAATGTTCCATGCACAAAGTTGTTACTGCAGTCATACCTGTGGCTACCATTATTTTATCATATTTTATGTTTTTATTTCAGTCTTATTTTATTCGATTTTACTTATTTTTTGCATTTTATTTTATTATGTCTGTTATTTACTTCATTTGTATTTTATTCCTTGTGAGAGCTGTTATGTCTTTCATTTGTCTGTACAGCACTTTGGCCCAGTGTGGTTGCATAAGGTATCACTAAAATACTGAAATATTTAAGGAATGTTAGTCTCCTAAGTGCTCCCAGTATTAACAATGACAGCACGTATGGCTCAGTACAGCTCATGTAGATTTCTAATTTGATTTGATATTCCCGGATTGATGGGGTGGATATGCACTTACGTTGAATTGCACCCTTGAAAAGGTGCCAGCGGTCCAATCTGAGTAAAGCTGTATTGGAGTGATATTGGAGTATACTCAGGGTTCCATTATGAGTGTGAGCACACATTATGTGGAGCTGCCACAGCCCGCAGTTTCAAGCTGGCTGTTCTCACCTCTCAGCTCCCCTTAATTATAATACAAGACCCCTCAAAACAGCACGCTACTGGAATGTCTATCCTCCACTCCAGAAACGCATCATTCTGAGCACAAATTGAATTTTTAACAGCATAAATGAGTAGTATTATTTACAAGGGCAATAACACCAGAAATTATACACCCTCAATGGAATACCAGTCCATCACATGCCACAATCACACATATATTCACACAGAATTACACACTACAGGCAATTCAGAAGCTCCATCTTTTTTGAGTGACACATGGCAAGCATGGAAACTCCCCACACACATAGTGGAGGTGATGAGAAATTGTCTTCTTAAACAGCTTTGCATCACCTCTAAACAGAGTAATATGGACATATATACAACTATAGTATATATACATGTGTGAGGATTTAGTGTATATTGCTCAAATGTCTATTCACAAAGTGACTGAATTTATTAACTTTCTACTGCAAGTAGTTCAATAAGACAATGAATCGCAGTGACACCAACTCCTGCAGCCTTCATTTTTAAACACAATTTCCTTAATATAGTACTATTACTAGTACTAGTACTACCACCAACAATAAAAAAAATATATAATAAAATAAAATAATAATAATAATACAAGCAGCCCTCCATATCCGTGGATTCAGAATCTGCAGATTCAACCAACCGTAGATCAAAATTGTTCAAGGAAAAAAAACATTGGGAAGCGCACTCCGGCCGCATCACCCTTAGCTGTCGCTGATTATTTTCGGAAAACAGCACTCCTGGCCGTGGCTTTTCCCTTATTTACTACGCCATTTTATATATGGGTCTTGAGCATCCACAGATTTCGGTATCCACTGGGGGTCCTGGAACCTCCGCGGATACGGAGGGCTGATTACATTAAAAAAAGAATTACTATACGAAATATGCTTGTTTCTATTGAAAGTATATAAATATTTTACTAAATAGGATGCCTCATTGCCCATCTAACTAAAAAGGGTGGCGTGTATAGAGAGACATACATATGACCCAATTTACCTGAGTACGCCTACTGCTTCTGCAATAAAAATACATGATTTTTAAAATTAGGTCAAGTAACACATAACAGAAACTTCAACCACCAGTACAATGTGCTATGTGCTATGTGTCACACTTTCTTGTGATTTTTAATCATTTCCTATCTTTTACACACTGTTTCCTCTCAAATGACGTGGAACTGAAAAGTCAGCATTTTCATTTTCGGTCACAGACTTACAAAGGCCACAAAGTCTGCATAGGCATCCACCAGCTCACGTCTTTAGGTCCTACATTGACGTATGCTCTTTAAATTCGCTTTAAACCTGCCTAAAACTGCAACCTTGCCAGTATTTATCCTACACTTGGTTGGCCCAGTTAATAGCTCCCCAGATATATCTGAGGCTGCATAGTGAGCATCTTTAATAATACTAAACTGAATGACAGCTTGTGTTAGTAAAATGTCTAGAACTGAGCCTTGTGCCGTAGATTACTGGAGGTCGATATTAAAATAATAAAGCTGTGTTCTGTAGGCATGGAACATGCGCTCCTTTCCGTTACGCCTTTCTTAGGAGTTGCAGTAACAAGCTTGCCACTATCCCAGCACTGGCCCAGACTCTGTGAGCTCCTCTGATGCATTTTCCCTCATCTCCAGGACCAGCCCATTTTTGTACGCTGGTATTGTGTCGCATCTGCTCTGCGGGTGGCTGAGCAGAGGTGGAGGGCTAAGTATCTGCCTCTTATAATCAGGGCTCAGGGGTACGCCGGAGCCATCCGGCCCCTCGGAGTCAGTCTGGCTCTCGCCGTCGGGCTGCTCGTAGAAAGGGGTCCCGCATCGCTCCTCCTCCGGCTGCTGGGGCTCGCACCAGTCGCCGTCACCGGGTGTGCGGAACTGGAGGATCAGGCTGTGCACCTCCTCACTGTTGGGGTACCCGCCCTGTAAGACCAATAAGTGCTCGGGTCACTCCGCCTTAGTTTCTCATAAACATTACGGCGATGGCTCAGAAGCAGTAAATCTCACGTCATCGTTCTCTGTGCGACAGGTGGCCGTTTCCGGGATTATGGGACTGGGAACGACAGGGAGCAGCTTGCTGGTGATGCTGTAAAACATCAGAACATTTCCTGCAGACCGACACTCAGTATAGTGCAGTGTAATTACTCACGTTTTCCTGGTGATCCATGTTCTTGCAAGACTGAGCACTGTAGTGACCAATAACCCGAGATTTTTATTAAACGATAAATAAAAGTTACAATATGTGTTATGCAACTGAATAAAAGCCAGGGCTGAAATCAAACTCCATCCATCCATCCATCTTCAGTTATCCAGTACAAATTTTATTGGTGGAAATCTTTATCTTTATGAACTGTTTATCGTTTATATTTAGTGTCTTAATCTAATAGAACTAGGTGTGTCATTTATACTTGCTTTGTAATATAATAAATATATGGGACTGACATTAAAGCATCCCTGTGACTCATTATTCAGGCAGGTCAAAGACAGCATGAATCTTAGACCGTGATCTGTAGTAACAGAAACAATAACATCCCTAAAAATAAATGACAATCACTCTTACGCAAATAAAGCGGAGTGAGTAACCCTGCAGCAAATTACCCAACTGCGGACTTTTGCCATTAATTGTACACTCCTATGTTACAAAAGAGCAATGACAGTTATTTTTCTGCTTCTTTTAAGAAGCTTTCCTTCTGCTAACACACCACAAAGATACAACCACAGCTCCACTATCTGCTTGAAACATCACTGAAGCATCCAGCTAAGACACCAGACAACTAGAGGGTTTAATCCAAAAGTTCACTGTCCTTTCTGTAAACTAAACCCCCCTCTCTGGGTTCTTGTCTTGGGTGCCCCAATAGGTAGCACTCTCTCTCATGCCTAAGGCTGCTGGGGTCTGAATCTCACTTGCATCCATAAATTGCCCCCATGTGTGCGTCCCACTAGGGATTGCCATTCCATACAGGGTTTTCTTGGATACTCCTAGTCTCACTGTGATCTCATGCTGGGTACATTTCTGGTCTACAGTGACCCTGTGCTGGGTAAGATGTATTAAAGATGGATAGATGATTGGATGGACTTGCTTTCTCACACTTGCTGGTTTAGTACAGCAGTAAATATATAAAACAAAACCATTTTTTTTTGTTTTTCAAAAACAAACCAGTTGCATTCAAGCATAATAATGAACTGTACAAAAAAATACAGCAAACAATCCCACCAGGAGTGTGTGAGTCTAAGATAGGACAATAACAAGCTTTGCCCCAGCCATTTCCTCTCCGTAGTGCTTTTTACTGAACCTTACCATTTGATGATCAGAATGCATACTGCCAGCAAGCTCAGAGCAACCACACTCGTCACAATGATCTTGTCAGAACTGGAAAGCCCTGTGTCAAAACAGGAAATTGTTCAAATATTTCTTGTTGCTGCATTAAAACAACTTTCATTTTGACTGCTATAATGTTTCCAGTAAAAAAATATATATGTGTTAATAAATTGTTACAAAATAACATAATAGTTATGCTCAATGAAATTCTGAATATTACGAGTGGTTTTCAAATATTAACGCTCTTGGGAAATGTGTATATCCAAAGAATAATATTTACATGAATAACATTGACATACAAACAGCGTTTTCTACCTTTCACGTTGTGAGGGTTGGGGTTCATCTGGAAGGTCTCTGTACAGTTTGGTCCCAAACCCACAGATGTTTGTCCTGCGAGGTAGACGGAGTATACACTGCCATATTCAAGGTCCTGCATTGTGAAATTAGTTTGAAACCCTGGAACTTTCTCTGTATTTGAAAAAAATAAACAAGGATACATATCATGGACTCTGCTATAATATGTATGATTATACAACTCTGACCGTCTAACCTATGGAGTGTATTCCTGCAAGCCAAAGACTATTGAAAAATGTGATTAAATAAAGTAATTAGGTTGAACGAATTACTTTGCTATTAGAAAATGTGCAAAGTGTTTCTTACAGCTTACCTATTTTAGCCCCATTCGGTCCCGAGATATAGATTATATAGTCTGTGAGAAAACCTCTCTGTTCTGACACTGGTATGGGTTCCCATTGTAGTACAGCAGAGTTGTGGGTTTTATTAAGAACAGTGAGGCTTCCAGGCGAGCTGCTGGGCACTGAAACGACAAGCAACTGCTGAATTTTCTCTACAAACTGTCAGGGTCTATGCCCGTCTGGCCCTGTCCCATTTGATTTGTCCCCATTTGGCCAGTAGGTGTCACTGACTATCATATTCCCTCTGTCTTGTAGCCCTTCAGCCCTTAGTGTGTTTCCCTTCTCCCTGGGCTGCCGTATAGCTCAATGGATGGAGTGAGTGACTCTGAGGCTGAACCCATCCAATCATGAGTTCAGTTATTTAATATTTATTGGTTTGCTGTGTGTCCTTAGTGCCTGTTATTGACTTTGCTTTGTGCTTGTTAAGGTTTACTAGTTTCTGTATTTGTTAATTAAATTATTCCACCTGCTTCTTGATGTCCCGTGCCTGTTCAGATTGATCTGATTTGGTTATAGTCCATACCTGCCCCTTGTTAGCCTTAGTGCCTGTTCTGGTTCTGTTCCTTGTTGGTTTGTTGTGGCTGTTTTCCCTGTGTGGCTGTTTTCTTATGTTTCTATGCATTTGCTGGTTGTATTTCTGATAGCTATTCTCTGTTAGTTTTGTAGATTTCTTGTGCTGCCCCTTGCATTTACTTCAGAATTATCAATTTTTTTTATCCTTTATGGTCCCTTTTGTGTTCTGCTTTTCCTTTTCTGTTTGTCCCTGTTAAATAAAACCCGGATTCATTGGAGCCAGTGCGTGATTCATTCTTTCTTTGCCATGCCTCGCTATAACACCTGTTGGCCAAATGGGAACAACACAAATGGAACCAAGCCAGTGGGGCAGCAATCCTGACACAAACAGCATGTGCAAGTATTATAGACCTTGAATTAATACTGAATTTTCATTCTTTTCTGGAAAAAAAGCATACCAACAATATGCAAGTCATGCCTACAGATTACAGTTATGTATGAAATAAAACGGAGTAGCATACATGTGAGCATAGCTTACCCCCCTCCTTTTTATACACTGGACACAGGTCAATGGTTCGTTTTTTGGTGTTTATGAAGTAGTGATAACGCACAAAGTCTTCCATTTCTAAATAGAATTAAATAGCAAGTTTATAATTTACAAACTGTAATATACCTACTGCAGCCATTTACTACACGAGGCATTCCATGTTATAAATCAGTGCCTAGAAAAAGCAAGCTGTTCAAAGTCTATTACGTAAAAGATTGTAATACATTGATTTTCAATTAATGACGATCAGTCATTTTAGAAGCAGCTGGAATATGTAAGACATTGTGTCTTTCAGGATGCTCAAATTCTGTAAATTCAGGAATGCTCTCACCTTCCTTCATAATTTCAAAGGCTTGAGTTCTGTTGTTCACTGTCCTGTGATTTTCATCATCCGGCTTTGGTGTTTCACTGGCAAATCTGTGCCACACTATGCACAATTCCCCCTTCTTCTGATGTGCCTTCCTATTCTTTGCCTGGTCCTTTCGACAAGCTGAAGATGATAAAGCCTGCTTAATTTTTTTCGGGCAATGCAACCACAGCGTATTGTACATTCAAGCTCACGGGGGCTCCCTGATGCTTACTATCAAAGTAGTGAGCCGGTATGATGATGCGTGTCTCCGGTGATGCGCCCACGGTGTTATTAGCATGGACGGTTACGTTTACGGTATCAGCGGTGATCGTGAGGTTGTAATTCGTGCGATTCGTGTAGACAATGTGCATATCATGCCAACATGACACAGGGCTGGTAGAGATTTGGTACGTCAGTCCTCCAAAGGTGGCGGTCCTGGAATACTCCTAAGACACAGTTACAGAATGCACATTATGGGATGTTTCTAAGAAACTTCTGTACACTGAAATTGTTTATATAATGTATGTTTTACTTTTTCTATCAACTATTTGTAATAGAATATGAAATACTGGAAGAACAACATACTTGATCCTGATGTGCCCTGACATATGAAATAGAATTTTTTAAATAAAGTTTTTTTAAATTTTGCCATTTGAAATGTTTATTTGCACTGAAATGCTGAACCCATGTGATATGCAGATTACATTTGATCTTACCTCCAACGTTAATTTTAGCAATCGAACCCCGTTTTTAAATTCTCCCACCTTCCATTCAACTTTCGGCTGACTGTCAAGTTCTGTGACAGGATAAAATAAGAAAAAAAAAAAATTCAGCTTCAGGGCGGTTGAAATATTACCCCTGGCATATTGCCAGCAAGGAGGAATGAGGCAAATCCATATTTTAGAATGTTGACGATATAGTACAGATGAACTAATATTGTGGTTTGCATGGAACCAAATTTCTCAAAAAACTGAAATAAGATGATTGTATTGGTATTGATTTGTAAAATTAACAGGTAATAAACAAGCAAACAGGTGCCAAATATCAACAGAATTAAAAGCAGCCTATCTGATTAATGCTCTGTGCTTCCTTCAACCAAAGAGCCTTTTCATTTAAAATTGGAATTATATAGGATGGGCAGCTCTTAATTTTTATTTTGAGGTTACAATAATGTTCCAACAATTACAGAAGGTCGCTGTTCCGTGGAGGATAAATCATCAATAGCCTGCACAACCACATAAGACAGCTTGTGGAATATAACACCCAGGACGTCATCTGCAGACGTCTTTGATGGGTCCTGCGTGATGCAGGGAGGAAATGTTCTTCTCGTTGATTTCCCACATACGTAATTGAAAAACAAGCCTGTACAGCTGAACCTGGTTAGACTTTATGATAGTAAAGGGCCACTTGACAAAGGACGTAAAAGCTGAAAGTCTCACCAGTGGGCACTTGTTTTATTTGGCTCCAGTCGCTCCAGATTTCACCTGGCACCTGCTTCGCTCTTCGTCTGGTCCGGACCTCATAGCTGGTGTCGTGTTCAAGATGCACAGTGTAAGTTTCTGTAAAACCAGATCTAATTATATAATCTTACATAATTACCACTGGTATGAAAATACACTGGTTCAAAAAATTACCCAACTTCACAAGCCTCTATAACCATATAAGGCTGTACATATTCCACCAATAACCTGCTGTCATTTAACTATTGTCGTTACTGGTTTTGTTTGGTATTGTATGGACTTTTTAATGCATAGAGTTATTGCAGACCAACTGACACTGGTCTTCAACAATGAAACATTATGTTTTGCAATGACATTACAGGGAAAAAAATGTTTACTACAATCCTGAAAAATAAAGCATATAACAGCATAAATCTGCCTTTGTGATACTCCACAGCACTGAAATGAAACTATAATTAGAAAGTGCCATTTGTCTCTGCAGGACAGGAATCACACCATGTGTCCAGAAGGTGTTGGGTTCTAATCCCATGGCTGGCAGAGTAATCATATTACTGTTGATCTTTGAACAAGGGTGCTTAACCCCCAAAACTACACTGGCATGCCAGATAAATGGCCGACCCCAAGCTTCAGGTGTACCAATTTAACTGAATCATGTTCATCACTGAAAAATTTGCGTGAAGTCAGGATACTGAAAAGGCAAGGATGCACATGTTGGGGGGATGCATTTGCCTGTTCGCAGATATTGTACCTTTAGTAAAAATCTAAGGCAGTGAAACTATAGATTTTCATCTAAATATTGCGTATTGCAGTGTTTAGTGATGAGTACTGGTTTGTAATGCAATGCATTTTGGGAAAGGAAATTCAGTAGTTTTGTTTTGAGCTGGGAAACAGGCCAGGTTCAATTTGCTTTCTTAGCCTTTAATTTTGCACCGACTGTTTTATCCCAGTTGTAGAAATATGCTCTACTGCCTTTTGCTAACCAAGTTTGGCTTTCTGGTTTCAAAACTCAAAACACTGTAACTGTCCTAAAATATTTCAGCAAATATCTGTGGGCATAAAAGGTACATCCTTTAGGTATCCTAGCACCTATCCCTTTATGACCACAGTGTACCCATCTTCTGATGGCTACTTCCAGCAGGATAATGCACCATGTCATAAAGCTCG
>JAODKL010000034.1:598178-609204 GCA_026780765.1 Petrocephalus schoutedeni | reverse complement strand
GTCCTCTTCAAAAATTGCTCATGAGAAATTTTATATTTATTGTCCCCCCCTACTGTTAAATGAAATTTACGCCCATGCAAGCAATGGGACCTTGGGAATGGGAACTGAAGAAGTCTATTGCTGAAGAGGAGCAGGACATTGGTATCTTCAGTCTATACAGCTAGCCTTAAGCGTAGAGGAAACTGCCCTTATCTTCTACAGAACAGGAAACTGAAGGGAAACAGAAATTACCTAAACAGTATATACCCTGACCGACCCCCACAGGAGGCACATACGTCTTTGATTCCTCCTGATGGCAAACTCTCTTGTTGTATAAGTGTGTTATTCTTAAAGTGGTGTTTATTTCATTTGCATTAGTGTTGGATGCAGAGTGAATGGATAGACGAGAGGTCACTAATGTGTGTCTTTCTTTTCTGCGTAAGTGGATATGTGTGCAAACCTTAGTCTTCTCCTGTAGCTCCAGTTGGCAATCCCCAGGTTACGCAAGTCATCCGTTCCCTAAGTCTGCCTGTAAGTCGAATGTGTAGGTAAGTAAGAAGAGTAAATAATAACAATAATAATACACTGAAAGTAGCTGCGTATGGTATTGTACTGTACCTCGAGCCAACACACAGCTGACTCTGCACAATGTTTTCATGACATCACAGCTGAATTTTCTATATGATAGGCTTTATGGCAGCCCATTTATAAGTACACATTTTCCTTAAATCAGATACTCTTAACCCGGGTGGCTGCCTATATTCCAGACTTCTGTAGGTCTTGGTGACACAGGACTTTTGTCATTCTTCCAAGGGCTGTTTATCATCAACAGCATGACTGTGACCAACAACCACTGCAAATCTGTCATTCCTTGGAGCAATCAAGGATTTACTGAGGAGCAGCACACAGTGGTGATGTGTGATGCAAAGGGAGCAGATTAGTCTGTCTCACACTAGCACCGTGCATGCCGCTTGAGAAGGAGAACAGGTTACTCAGTCTCCCACACCGCTCCATTGTTACACTCCCTCCACTCACTTCTTGTAGCTTCCTGCATCAGATTCAAAACACTGATGCTTGCCTACAAAGCCAAAATGGTCCAGCACCCTCCTACCTGAAAGATCTCATCACACCCCGCACTGCACCACACTATCTCTGATCCTCCAGCACTGCTTGACTGGTCCCACCATCTCTCAAGGTTCAAGGAAGGCATGCATCTCTTCTTCTGGGGGGAGAAGAGATACAAGCTTTTTAAAAGTGGTGGTGGGGGGGGTGGTTTCTTTATGGTAAAAACAAATAATAATAAAATAATAACAATGTTAAAATTTGTCTACTGCTCAGTGCTATAAATGTAATTTTTGTATGATTCCAATCATTTAAATCAATTTAACTCAACTTAAATCAAAATCACAGAATTTGCATATTTCCCATTCAGATAGAGAGGAGCCTCATCTCCTGGTGCGCGCTCCCTCACTGACCACGCCGAGCACACGCCTTCTGCTTTCTCACTGAATGTCACCAATGTCATCTTTGCACACACCTATGTTATATGTCCTCACTTTCCATAGCATAGCTCATGTTTTTCGCATATGTGTGTAACAAATTTAGTCTTGCTGATCTGATGCAAAACTGCAGTGAAAAAGCATGAGGTGAGGCAGCCAGTACCTCTGCCTCACTGAAGGGGCCGTGCGTGAGCCCACGGAATTATTATTGCCCTACACTGGCTAATAATCAAAAGATTAAGTTCACTATAGCACTCTGTATTATTACCATTTATGTTCTGAAAGAGCCAGTGCCTCACCTGCCACAAACCTCACTGCACGTCACTGCATTTTCATTCCAAATCCAACAAGACAGTACCTTGCCAGCTTACTCACTTTGAAGAAAAGCAGCTCTCATTCCCTCGTCACTGACGTAAACTGATACCTTTGCTGTGATTGGCTGGATGATCCTTCAATCAAACTAACGGACCTATATGTATAGCTTAAGTTTGCGTGTGTGCTTTTTTCCTGCCATATCAGGGTTACAATTCGGTTCGCTCATGTACCCATAGCAGCACATATTTTAATATAGTTTTAATCTGACAAAAGTGGGGGTGGGGGGGTGGAATTGTGTTTCAGCAAAAGTGGGGGTATTATAAAACCCACATCCCCCCCGCTTGCAACACCTCTGCGCTTCTCTGTTTTGGCACCTACAGTATGTGGTGGAATGAACTCCCTCTAGCTGTCCGAACAGCTGAGTCACTGGGTGTCTTCAATGGACAACTAAAGACCTACCTCTTTCAGAAGTACTTGAAGTACTTGGTATTATACTCATACTTATGGTATTATACTCTGCATTTTCCCAGCAGAGTATTAGACAGACAGTATTCTTAGCCTGGGTTTTATTGAACCAGTATCAGAAAGTATTGACTAATGGAGTCTTTAAGCACTTATATAAGTCGCTCTGGTTAAGGGCGTCTGCCATAAATGCTATAAATGTAAATGTCTCACACTAGCTATATATAGGTTTATATAGATTAATATATTTTTTATACATACGAATGTCTATTCATATTTTTCTAAAGTTTACTTTTTATCCTGCCTTATTGTGTAACTTTTTTAATCTATTGTTTTGCCGTAACAATGCAAATTTCCCTAATAAAGGATTATCTTATCTTATCTTATCTTATCTTTGCTAGATGGAGAACAGGTTACTCTGTCTCACACTAGCATCTTGTGTGCCGTTTGAGTTGGAGAACAGGTTACTCTGTCTCATACTAGCATCGTGTGTGCCGTTTCTGATGGAGAACAGATTACTCTCACACTGGTGCCATGTATGCCGTTTGAGAAAAAACAATCCTGCGCCCTAAATGTCTAGCCACTGAATTAGCTATCATGATCCCAGCAGGGTGACTGCCTCAGGATCCAGCAGGCTCCTATGCTAAGCGAAGGTCTATGACCAGTGTTGTATGTCAAAACCAGTGAGCACATATTACTTTGTGCCATTTCTCAACAAATCCTTTTTGTATTCTAGGTAACCAAGCCAACCCTGTTTCAGAATTACATTTAACCTTTAAATCCTTCCCTATTTCAGATAATATAGATTTCCTTCCCTATTTTGTACTTTGTGCTATCTTCTAAGACCCCCCTGTTTTGGAATACTAGAAACCAAAGCTTCCCTGTCTTAGGGTTACTAGTTAGTGGTAATCTGGAATAACCTAAACTTCTACCCATTTCCACACATTGTTTTTCCACAGAAAATGTCCGTCAAAGGCTCATGGACAAAATCTGCCCTGTTGTCTTAACCCTTAATCCAGAAGAAAAAAAGTCTTCCCAAATACAGTGTTTTTAACTTATAACCTTCCCCACTTGTAGTATCAATATCAATAATAAGTATTAGGAAATTAGGAAACAAGAATTAAACTCTGAAACCACAGGCATACCCATTTCTCACAAAAATCTGTTTAAGCCACTTAAACTGCAATCATTTTAAAGCTGTTTGTCAGTTGTAAAGTTATAATCCAGAAGAAGCAACAATATAGGCACATTGCTTACATACATTTTCTCTGAAGCCATTCAAACTTCCGCCTTGTTAGTAAGGTGGTTGTGAACTCTGTCCTCCACAAATGCTGTTCAGAGGTGTGCCAGTTTCATTCCAGGTTTGATTCTTCATTTCTGATAAACCCCCACACGTTTAGCATAAAGTGTGACTTAATTCGGTAGATACAGCTCATACCAAATTCCATGTGACCTGTCAATGCCAAAAAAATTTACCCCAACAAGCAAAGGTAAATTTTATTTCAACTTGTTTCCTTCCCAGTTTCAAGAGACTTGAGTCATATGTTTGCAGGCAGAGTCATATTTAAATCTGCTCAAGTACAGAAATGAGGAATTACTGGCTGCAAGGAGGCCACATGTCACTTTGGCAGCTAAGATGATTTCTGCACCCTGCTATAAGCACCAGCCATAACCTTGTATTTTGCCTGAAAAACCCTTCTCTTTTTCCTGCGATCCCCTGCAAGTGCACAGTCCATGGCCACCCCCTGGGGGGAGTCCCAGCTCATCAGGATGCCATGGCACCACAATTCAGGTCATTTAATACTTGCCAGTCTTCATGTTATTCAGCAGATCCACTGCTCAGCGGTAATATTTATCTTTCTCAGTATAGTATTCCTGCAGCTCTTTACCACGTCATGCTCCTTAGTGGAGTAGGTGCTGCCTATTACCATGAATGAATTCAAATGGCACATAGTTGTGCATGAATGATTCATCATAAAGGGAAGTGAGCCAATATTCTGGCAAATGAGGGGCACTCAAGAGTGTTAAATACTGGCCCAAACAATCATAAAAATAATACATAATAAAATAATAATACTCATTGCCTATTCACTCTGGTTAGTGTTTGTTCTGTGATAAGTGTTTTTGTCAGTGACAATGAAAGAAGACTATTGACGTACAATGCAAGGGGTGAACATTTATTCTTGCAGGTGACAGGAGAAGAAAATGTACATAGAAGCTTGGGTCAGGTTTTAGACGAGAATCTCCCATCCCTGGTGAGCTCCAGCGTAGTCATGTGCAGCGGGACTTTACTACAGTCACAGGATTCTTATGGACAAGCCATTCCGAGAGCATTGGAAAGCCCATTTATTACATCAGGTAATATATGACTTCTTCTCTTTGATTGGTCCAAGAGCTGTAAGCCAGAGTTACCGCTACTTAGGCACAAATTTATCCAGCTAAGCAAGCAATCTGGCTTTGTGATACAGAACCCTGGACAACCATGGAAGACAACTGTGGCAGATGATCAGAGAATTCTTTCTTTGGTAAAGAACAACACCTTCACAACATCTTGCCAAGTCAAGAACACTGTGCATCACAAAACAGGATTTCTAGCTTCACTGGATAACTTTCAGATTTAAGATTTTCTGGGATAAATGTAAGTAGACAAAGATAAATTTAAACTGGAGTATCTTAACTCTGACATGTTATCTGGGTAAGGTTGATGGTACAGGCCCCAGGAGGAAGTCTACAATCAAGAGAAGACATCATGAAAGTAAATAGATTTCCCTTGATTTCCCACAAGATACAAACTACTGAAAAGTTTCAATAACAGGAAGGTCAGATTAGACAGATTAAGCCTGGCAAGACTTCACTAGGGAGGAGACCCAGCATTCAAGACTTAAAGTCATTCTGGGTCTGGGTTTTCCATTCCTGAGTCTGCCTTCCTTTGTACCTCATCCTGGAGCTGTCTACTCATTCTGCAGCCTAAGTCCAATTGGCTTCATGCAATTAACAGCCTTCAAGTCTTAGTAGGCAGAAGACCTGGCTGGATGGGCCAGGTTGAGGCTTGGTCTCAGATCATGCCTATAAAGGCCAAGAAATGGGGTGTTAAGTTCTTTATATATATAAACACCCCAGTAATTACCCAGCTTACAGGTTATTGTGGTTCCCAGTTGTCTTGCAATTACCAAGCATCATGCCCTGATTACACGTTCACCTGTCTCTTGCCCTTGCTGGAACTTGAGATGCCGACTATTGTGGGCTTTAATCTTGTGCCATAGCTCCTTTTTTAGTCTCTGTTTCTAGTTTTGTTCCTGCTCTAATTTCCTGTTTGGGGCTGAGCTCAGTGCTTCCTTTGTTCCCTTAAGATTGTTTTTGGTAATAAACGCTCACACTTGCATATCCCTGCTCCTAACCCTAACCCTTCCTTGCCTGGCTATCACTATACATGTACCTTTGGAGAGCAGGCTTGATCGGTGGGGCAGTGGTGCCATTGCTGCCTCCAGGGTTCAAATCCCACTACTGTGGTGTTGAATTTACACTCTTCTCTGGAAAGTCTGTCTTTTTCTTCCTGCAGCAAACAAGTGGCCAGGCATTGTGCTGCCTCTGAATTGCCCATTGTGTGTGCCTTGTGATGGGCTGACTCCTACCCAGAGTGTTTCCCTGCTTTGTTCTTGGTCTCTTAGGTCAAACTCATCTAGAGAAATAAAAGATTCCTAAATATTTGCAGTATTACAGCTTCCAGATGTAGTTTCCAATGCTAATTGTACTTGAGTGTCTACATTACTGCTTGCAGCTACTTCACATATGATGGAGGTTTATTTGTGGAGAGCGTCTTGGTCTACACATAAATTGAAATTATACAGACCCTCACCAATGACGTTGCTGTTCCTTACACCTTAACATTTTAAATGATATTCAAAAGTTGATGCATGCCTAATTGTCCGTTATTAAAATCAGGATCAGTGACAAAAGCCTGGATTTGAATCAATTTCCAGTGTCTTCTGATCTTCAGTTATCCCTGTGGATCTCATTTGTGCTTTGGGCTTAGATCTTAGTGTCTTGGGCTTGGATCTTAGTGCCTTGCAGACTTGTCTCTACGTTTCTCTGAAGTGTTAGCTGCTGGGTTACAGGCATCCTGTGAAAACGATCAGCTTCAAAGCATCTTTGTTGTTCCTACAAACATTGAAATTACTCTTCATATTTAATTCTGTTTTACTTTATTCAGATTAATTGGTTAAAATCCTTTCTAGTAAACGATTACAACCTTTCCTCTTTAACGCTGGTGACAGAAGTCATTTTCACCAGTCACCAGCACAGCCTATAGACAGAAGATTTAAAATGTACAAACACAGTACCTGTTTAAAATCTTCCCATTCTTGAACTTCAGTTCATATTTGTTTTAATAGGTGCGTTATGCAGGGGCGGCATGGTGGTGCAGTGGTTAGCACTGTTGCCTCACACCTCTGGGACCAGGTTCCAGAGGTTCCGTGTGTGTGTGGTGGAAGGAAACAGAGGTCCCGGGTTCCGTGTGTGTGTGTGGCGTCTGCATGTTCTCCCCGCGCTGTAGTGGGGTTTCCCCCCACAGTCTGAAAAACATGCCGAGGCAAATTCCCCACAGGTGTTCATGTGTATGAGTGTGCCCTGCGATGCCCCTCCTCCATGGCCTGCAATGGGCTGCCCCCCCCCCACCCCCGTTCCCCATGACCCTGAACAGGTTGAGTGGTTTCAGAAAATGGGTGGACGTGGGTTATGCAATTCTCTTGACCCATTGTAATTTGCACCCTGTAGTGTTATAGGTGTATGTGCATTTGCGCAGTATTGTAATTATAAGTCATTAATATAATCTGATATTCTAAAATGAAATATCATGTTAATAACACAGGGCTAATCTAGCTATAAATTATATAGAATTACATATAAAATTGGGCCTAAATTAATCACAATACAAATGCTATTTGTTAATTTAGTGTTTCACATTTTTAATAAACTTTTATATTACATTGGAATTTCAATAAAACGCTACAGATAGGCAGCGAATATGCAATGGAGCCCTCTGTTTTTACGTTTGATTAAGTCACTACTTAACATGAAGTACTCCACATTTACCAGAACTGCGGCTTGCACTTCTTCGCTTTGTAGTATTCTTTTCCCTTTACTATGAATCCATCACATACAACTACATTCCATTTGATTTCATTCATACTATTAGGCGAGTCAGCTGGCAGCAAGGCGTGTAAATAGGAGACTAGTGTACCAGCCTTCTTCTGTTGGAGACAAGAGTCTCTCTGTGTTTGCTAACCCATTCATAAGCGCTGATATGCAGAGGGAATACAGAGGGAAGACGCCTAGAAAGGATCATTGCCGTCCCTTGTTCAGAAATTATGGATGAACCTAATATTCTGCGGCGTCGTGGACTTAAGGTAAAGCGCGATCTCAGACTTAGTAAGATTACAGTCTCACGACTGCAGGAAATGCTTTTGTTGTCGTCATCCAGTTTCGGGTAAGATAATTGTGTTGCAATTGTGTTTCACTTGTACGATTCCTTTCCATCAAACAAGAAAGACTTTCTAATGTGTGCTCGGTCGTTCTGCGTTATCACGCAGAGGCAGAACATTTGCTAAGCACACGAGACAGCCGTGTGGTAAACGTAAATAGCATGTACCCGATGGGCGCGTGCAACGGGGTGTGCATCGGGGTCAGTACTGAAAAAGTCACCGTCGTGAAACGGCTTTTCCGGGCGCGTGCACCACTGAACTCTACTCTAGACACAGTGCGTGGAAATCGAAGTGATATTGTGGATA
The DNA here is from genome assembly GCA_026780765.1 of Petrocephalus schoutedeni. Taxonomy (NCBI): domain Eukaryota; kingdom Metazoa; phylum Chordata; class Actinopteri; order Osteoglossiformes; family Mormyridae; genus Petrocephalus; species Petrocephalus schoutedeni. The sequence goes on along the minus strand of JAODKL010000034.1, from coordinate 601,163 downwards.
AGCTGTGTAACACGAGCAACTGCTTTATTACAAACAAGTCACAGTCTTTATTAAATTGTTTTGTTTTGCGTCTTTTTGCGGTCGATAGCGAACAGTGTTCGGTGCATAGGCGGTGTTGATCGAAAATGTTTTATTATTATTACTATTTGGAAATTTAAATTAAGTTCTGCGTGGTGTCTGAAATTTGCATAGGGGCAAACCGGTTTTTAAAAATTCCCTTTTACGAGGGAAGTTTATAAGGGAAGCGAGCATCCACTTTACAAATAAAACCTAAGCATGTCATTCCTCCTGAGAGAAACAGAAATCAGGGAGGCTTGTTTGCTCCTGGAGAATGGGGAAAATTCCGAAGTGCTTTAGCTTTAACTGTACTCTCTTAAAGCTGTGGTTTGGACGCTCAGTATCGTTGTCGGTGGCTGCAGATCAGATCAGTTTGTGCTGTCTGAATCATCAGTTGCCATGGTAACAACTGGGAAAGCTTGGTTCCAGTCGATTTGATATTTTGAGTCGGCCCACCACTGCATCGTGGCCAGCCATAAGGAAAGCAAACAAGCCAGAGGAGGAACCCTTTGATTTGTTGATATCAACCACTGGAGACACAGATTGAAAAGAGAAGTAGGTGAAGGTAGCCTTTGCTTTGCTGAGGCAGAACATTTGCTAAGCACTTTGAGCACAGTATATGCATACAAAAGACAAAACAAAGAGAACAGCTTGTTTTTAATTGCAAAGTCAACAATTCTTGCTTCTTCGTGTTTTTCATGCTACACAGTCATGTCTTTTTACTTACTTTTAAGTCCTAATGATTTTTAAAATAGATTTTACTATGACAGATTCAGTGTTTCGCTAAAATGCAGTATTATCAAAGACAGTTAGTACCCTGCTTGATCAGTGAGATCTAATTGTGTATGTTGACATAATATAAATGTGTTACAAATAGTGTGTGGTTTTCCTGGTAAACACAAGACTGGATTTCATATATATATATATATATATATATATATCATGGGATATAAATATATCATGGGAATTCTTGAGTAAAAATAGCTGTGTGGTGTGAACAGATGAAAGGGAAGTGAATCCAGGCGGCAGTACCTTAAAATCAAATTCAGAACCCAATGGTGAACATTTTCCTATATTTTATTAGTGCATTACACTAATAGTAGGGTAGTCATTCAATGGAATGTTTGTAAAAAAAACAAACAAAAACAAAACATTTTTGCAAATGTCCAGTTACACCATTTTGTAGTTATATCTAAATGGACACCTGTTCAGTAAAAATATTGCGGGTATGAGCTAATATTAATTGTCCACAGCACAAATTCCAGAACACAAGGCCACCAGTTGAAAACAGTTCAGATCAGAACAAAGCAACCATTTTATACAAAGAACGTCACATTTCCTACTACAGTACTTGTCGCATCCGGAAGGGAAGGCATGACCCAAAGGCAGACTGTGGTGCAGGCAAAACCCACACAGGACTTTTTTGGCACAGCACAAGGCAATGGGCACAGACAGGTAACAATAACAGAACTGGGGAGCATAGGACTGGGAAGCACTTAAATAGTAGACTAACAAAGGGGCAAACAAGAGGCAGCTATGAATGGTTATTGTGAGGGCCGGAACAAGAGGTAAGACAAACAAGCATCAGGTATGGCTTGTTTAGAGCCATGTCCAAGGGAAACACAGGGAGCAGACTAGAAGGGCGGGTCAGGCCATGACAGTACTAGAGCAGAGCCTTTAGATTGATTCTAGTCAGCAATGAATATGATTTCACCTGTAGACAGAGATTAAATTGGCATATGAGCAACACGGTGTCACGGTCTGCCCAAGTGATCCTTGTGTGCCACACCCCCTTGTTCCCCACGTGCGTTTCCCTGATTGTGCCCAGCTGCCCTGTGTTAATCCTTAATGTCTAGCCCTATTTAGTCAGTCTGTGTCATGCTCCCAAGGTCGGTTATTGAATGTGAATGTTTGTACGCAGCGGTCATGGTTGTTGCCGCTATCTGTGTCTACCCATCCTGTCCTGTCGGAATAAACGTCTTTGCTACGTACAGTCTGCATCATGGGTAGTCGTTCCCGCACAAACCGTGACAGAATAACCGACCTCAACCAGCGACCCAGCGGCTGACCTCCGGAGATTGCCATAGGCTCCACTGCGTGCTTAGAAGACCCGCGCCCAATCCTGGATCCGGCAGTGTTTGCCCCAGACACCGCTTCCGCTTCTGCCTCTGCATCCATGCAAGCCAAGGAGTTCTTCACCCTGCAGGAGCTGTGGTGGAGATTAGCGGTGGACCCGGTGCTGCATGCGGATCCCGAAGCCTCCCAGTCCCTTGACTCCCTACAGCGGGCGTTGGCCGCCATCACCCCGATCTCCTTGCCCTCGGAACAGGAGGAAGTACGGAGAATGATGGGCGACCTGCTGTGCCGAAGGAAAAGTCTCTCCCTTAACGCCGCAGCATGCCCGTCTCGTTGGGAGGAAGACGCCACAGCATGCCCGTCTTGTCGGGAGGAAGACGCCGCAGCACGCCCGTCTCGTCGGGGAGAAGACGCCACGGCACGCCCGTCTCGTCGGGGAGAAGACGCCGCAGCCCCGTCTGCACCCACAGCCCCGCCTGCAGCTCCATCTGTGCCCACAGCTCCATCTGCAGCCCCATCTGCGCCCGCAGCTCCGTCTGCAGCCCCATCTGCGCCTGCAGCTCCGCCTGCAGCTCCGCCTGCAGCTCCGCCTGCGCCAGTTCCTGTCCCGCGTGCGCCAGTTCCTATCCCGCCTGCGCCAGTTCCTGTTCCCGCAGTCCTGCCTGCGCCTGATCCTCCGTCATCCCCACGAAGGCGCAGGTCCCAGAGGTGGTCCCTTCTCTCCGTGTCCCGGAAGGGAAGAGGACATTTACGGCGGGGTCGGTTCCCGCCCGCTCTGCCCCCTGACTTGCCCTCGGTCGCCCTGGTTGGGGCTCGTGGGGCGCCTGCGGGTCCTCCGGCTCCTGCTCGTCT
>JAODKL010000034.1:571959-588516 GCA_026780765.1 Petrocephalus schoutedeni | reverse complement strand
TCATTATGGCAGTTATAGGTCTTGCCAGAGGACCCAGAGATTTTTTAAGAAGCTTGGTGGGGATTGGGTCCAGTGGGGTATGTATGAACGAGGCCTCAATTCCAGCCCCGAGAGCAGAAAAGCACTGAAGGTGGCTTTGTATAAAAACTTAACCCATTGAAGACCTCGTATCATAACCAACAGTTAATCAATTAAAGACTATGTGAAGTGCTGGAATTTACTCATCTTACATTGTTGATTTTCATAGATATTATCTTATTTGATTGTGCAAACTGCAACTACCTTTGTTAGTTAATAGCACAGCACAATTAGCAGTGCTGATAACGCAGCAGTAAATAAAGTTTGTCACAGTCACAATCCTCATCCCACTGTGTTTGTCGTCAGGGCATAACAATGACTAAGAAGCCTGTCAGAACACAGGGCCAGACCTGGCTTTTATTTGGAAAACTCCATAAAGTAAGTTACTCAGTTACCAGAAACTCAGAGCCATTTAGCTCATAAAAAGTGCTGGCAGAAAGTCCCTTTTATTGTTACGAGATTCATTAAATCCCCTATATTTACTTACATAGATCTAGTCGCTATTTTATGTGTGTTGTGTTTACGCAAGTGAAAGTTAGGATGTGTTTGTGAGAGAAGAAAGGGTACAGGAGAGTGACAGGGGCATTGCAGTGGACTCTGAGGTGAGGTTATTTTTCCAGAGTGCATGGTTTGATATTCATTGCGCAATCTTGCCATTTGCGCATAATTTTAATAATTCCTGCAGATTGAACGTACATGATGCGGGACGTTACCTGACTTAGTCTTAAACTGCCATATTAGTGAAGATGGTTATCAGTAAACATGAGCAAAGATGAATATCACTTTATGTATCGTAATTGTATCGGCAATAGTTTACAATTAAAAAACAAACTGCACTGCATAAAGAGTGACTACAGGATCACCCTATAATGCGACGTGAAGTCACATCTCTGACCCCGATTTACTCGTCTCCCCCCCAATGTTAATATGAAACCTACACCCCTATCAGCTACCTTTGTGATGCCTATTCTGGAACTTAAGACGGTCTTGGTGACACCACAGACCTGACGTTAAGCTCATTTGTGAATGACACCCTTGTATGCCCACTTCCTTAACATGGCATGCTGGCTGTTGTGGGAACACAGCTTATCCATAAAAGTATGGGCTCCTCAAAATTTACAAAGTAGCGGTAATCTTACACTTACAATTATATAATACAGCCATTACCAATTAAAAAATATATATTTTTAAAGTTCATATAAATGTACTTATATACTATAAAACTGATTAAAGTGAAATTTGGCATCCAGATATTTTGGTTGAAGCTGTTTGGATAATATGACCATTTGAGAGCCAGTAACATTTTGGTTTCAAAATATCAATCACTTCAACTGGAATCTATCGGACTATTATGGTTTATGACACCAGTTGACTATATGCTAGCATTAGAAGAAACTGGCCTCGAATTATATATATAGGAAGGAATAACCTGCACCCAAAAGAACCTTATTTTTTTGTTGTTATAATGATAATATTTAATGTTCATGATCTTTTTAGGTGTCAAACTTTAACCAACCAGAATTGAGGTATGAGTATAGCAGTTCCTCAATTTTACTAGTCAGTTTTAAAAATATATTTCAAATGCCTCACCACATTGACTCATGAAATTGTTCATTGGTTACAGAAACACATGATGACATTATTGGGTATTTTGGCTGTGCTGCTGAATTCAGGATTGCAATGATGTAGCGCTGAGTACCATTGTATATGTTTGCAATGATTAACACACCAAATTGAATTTTGGTGACTCAGCTTGCTATGCTCATCAGTGTTGTTTTTTGTGTACTGGGTTGTGTCTCTCGAAGGAATTAGTAAACTTAAAATTATTGTGCTGTATTTACATCCTTCCAGCCATCTTCCATACTGTGTATCCTGTTGAGGACTGTGTTGGAGCCAGCAGAGGAAGCCCTAACAGTAACCCTAATCCTAGCCAGACTCATAGGGGGAGCCCATCCTCTAGGGGCCGGCAGAGGAAGCCCTAACCCTAACCAGACTCATAGGGGGAGCCCATCCTCCAGGGCCCGGCAGAGGAAGCCCTAACCCTAACCAGGCTCATAAGGGGAGCCCATCCTCCTGGGGCCGGCAGAGGAAGCCGTAACCCTAACCAGACTCATAGGGGGAGCCCATCCTCCAGGGGTCGGCAGAGGAAGCCCTAACCCTAACCAGACTCATAGAGGGAGCCCATCCTCCAGGGGCAGGTAGAGGAAGTCAAATGACAAAATCCTAATTTATGCAGTCCAAATTTTAAGGTTAAGCGTCAAAATGCAGAGGACATGCAGGTTCTGGACCTGCTTCTGAGGGCAGGATGAATGTTGGTACAGCAGTAGGGCAGGCAGGAGAGCCAACAGGCTCCATTTTCCCTGAGAAGGCTGAGGACCGGAAGGGGTTAACTCAGAATTCAGTGATCTGTTTTTCTGAGATGAGTCTGCTCTGGCCAGCTCCTTCCATTTCTATGACAACACCTTCATCTCGCTGCCGTAGGCAACACTGGAGGACGTGCTGACGCTCTTTACACCACAGGCTGCTCTGTGAAGCTGCCAGTGCAGCTTGGAGGCTGGGAGTGCACGGGAATGTGCTGGGGTAATTAGCAGGGCCCTGCTTCCCGCATCAGTAACACGCACTCGTCATCCAACTGGACCTGACGCCTTTAGACACAAGGGGGAACATAGTGTTAAAACAATATTGACATGAAAGAATTTAGATGCCACACAGCTAATATCAGTGAATAAATCTTAACCTCTTTTCTGTTTAGCCATCCTATGCTTCCCAGCCAGCTATTAATGTGCGGCATTCATGACTGCCCTGTGATCCCCTACAAAAGGGGACTCCACCTTTAATGGCATGTCAGTTATTACGGGTGGGAAGGAATTGAGTGGAGTGAATTGACTCTGATGGAAATTTTGATAAAATGCAGCTATTACCATGGGACATGGTTTTTAAAAAATGTAACCTACATTTTTTTTTCTCAATCAAGACATTTTGCCAGGAACAGCGATGAGTCTGGTCATGGACACTGACAATCCCTGCCCTAGCATGTACTACCTGCTATTATACTTGAGCTTCTGAAGAATTTTTAAGAATATAAGCAATGTTCATTCCAGGGTACTGTGAACATAATTATTGGCAAATGTTTCCTTGCCCTAGAAATTCATATTCATGGAGCACTTGTGTTGGGATGCATTTCTCCCAAATCAAAGCTTGACTTTGATTATGTACTGAGACATATTGACACATGAGAGCCAATAGGACGAGCTAAAGGAGAGATTAAATAATAGGCCTGATATTTTAACTGGCAAGTATAAGGTCCATTCACTGTACTATTACACCTAGGACACTTTTGGGTGTATTTCCATTTGCAGAATAATGTCACAGAGCTTACACATAGGAGAGAGAAATAGAAAAAAGGAATAAAATGACAGAAAATGTATCTAGTGTCCTTTTTGGGTTACCAAAATAATTGGACAGTGAGCCTGACAACTGTTTCTTGTTAGGCGGGTGAATTTGTTGAGACCAATACCACGAGAGTCCTTAATGTGTACTCTAAGTACTAAGACATACATTCACCTTTGGGATCTGATTGCTTATTTTTGACAGCATGAGGACTAACAAAGTGCTAAAAAGCTGGCAAACATGAAGCGGAGACGAGATCTGAGAATAACTCAACAAGGGACACAGCAAAAGCTGTGGGGCACCAGCTGTGTGGTGCATCATTAAACAGAAAGAACGGACCAGTGACAATAGCAAATGAGCTGGTGGAACACAGAGCGACAGGAAAAGAAATACCGTTGAGATCAGGATAAAAGATAAGGAATACCCAGAAGTCGTGTTAACCGAATACTCTCCATCATTGACAGAATAGTCTTAACAATGACAGAAAGATCTGAAATCCGTCCATTCTTTTGACAGACGATAACACTGAGGGCGATTTATTGTAACTTACTGTAAGTAATTCACACCTCTTTCTAGTTGGTAGGGAGGCTGCATATTAATTAGCTACTGCCTAGCCATTTTTATGTCACATGCATAACCTCATTGTCTTATACTGAAGAACTTGCAGACTGGTTGACTTTACAAGCACCAATGCTAAATTGGAAGTTGGGAAAAATATTGGGAAAAGAGAAGTAGTCAAGCAAAAACTGGGCAGATGGAGTTGCTGTTTTTGTACTCTAATTATATTTATGCATCCATCCATCCATTCATTCATCCATCCATCATCCATCTATTGTCTGCCACTTATCCGGGGTCAGGTCGCTGGGGCAGCAGTCTAATCAGGGATGCCCAGACCTCCCTCTCACCAGCCATCTGCTCCAGCTCCTCCAGGGGAAAGCCAAAGCTTTCCCAGGCTGGCTAATACATTTAATCTTTCCAGCGTGTCTAGGGTCTACACCAGGGTCTCCTTCTGGTTGGACATGCCCAAAGCACCTCCCAAGGGGGCCATCCAGGCAGCATCCTTCATAGATGCCGAAATCACCTCAACTTGGTCTTTTTGATGCAGAGGAGCAGCGGCTCTACTCTAAGCCCCCTCCCCGAATGTCCGAGCTCCTCACCGGATCTCTTAGGCTGAACCCAGACACCCTGTGAAAGAAACTCGTTTCTGCCGCTTGTACCTACGATCTTATTCTATCGGTCACTACTCAAAGCTCATGACCATAGATGAGGTAAAAAGGCAAAGACATCCCGGGGCCCCCAAAAATGACATTTTGCGTCCTGTTTTGAACGAGACTACGAACTAACAGCTAACAAAATGGCTTGCTCAACCTCCATCGTTTTGGAGTGGTGGTATAGATTAGTATGAAAGTATGTGTGAAGTTGAACCCGCAAGCTTTTTGCTCTGTTCCTCTGGTGCAGTGGGAAGGTGACACACAGAAGAGGTAAAAGTTCCCCGTCGAGATTGCCCAGGAACTCGGAACCAGCTACTAGGTTCCTGAACTTCGATAGAATAGCCCTAGAATAGTCCATGCCCTTTTAAATTGCGCTGTATATAAATTATTTTTAAATGAATGATGAATAAAAGAATTAACCTGCAGAACCGCAAGCAATCCCTGCAAAAGGAAAAGAATACCTAAGAGAGGACACAGGGTCACAGGGCAACTGAATCTCAAGGACAGAGATTTACAGTTGTAATCAGAAATACTATTAACTTGTCATTTACCGGGCAGCCTCAGACCTAAAATCAACATGTAGCACATTTGACCTAATATATGCCCAGCCTTTTCAGCTGCTGAAGGGTCTGAAGGGAAAGAAGGCCCCAAAAGCAGGTGGCTGCAGTGCAGGCCTGGCAGGTCATTACCAGGGAGGCTACAGGAGACTAAATGCAGTCATCACATCTCCATCAAGTATCCAATGCAAGTATCATTGCTTAAAATGAGCTGAAGTGGCAAAGTATCCTAATATCTTGGTAATGCTTCACTAGCACAAGTAATATAGTATTATGTTGTTACTTATGTATTAATTAACCACAAACTAAGCCTTAGTTACATACTGATCTCACGTGAATTCATTTGAATTGTGTTGCATGATGTATATCAAGAAGTTACTATGTGTAAACTTTTGTGAACTACTGAAGGAACTACTGGATGAACAAGTCATGAATAACACAAGTTACATACTGATCTCATATTTGTTCATCTTTAATGAATCATAATGCAGCTTTTACCCCAGGCAGTTACTATATTTGTTACTCTATCTGTTAATTCCATGAATCTTCGTAAACTACTGAAGAAACTATCATGTTTGTGCATCATTAATGAATCGTGATGCATCCTTTACCTCAAGTAGCAAATGCATCAAAAGCAATAACAATTTATTTATACAGCAAATTAAAAAAAACACAATAATGCTGTAACCAAAGTGCTTTACATTAATCGTACAATAAAATTAATAAGTAAAACACAATAAAACATACCCCACAGTAAGGAAAGATGAACAAATAAGTAATTATGAGAACAAAACATGAAAGCATTGATGGAAAGGCTAGTGAATTAAAATATGTATTTAATCTGGTTTAAAAAGTTTAGTTGAAGCTGACTCCTTAAAATAAGACTGTAAGGAATTCCATAAAAACTGTGCGGCAGGCACGAACGCTCTATCCCCCTTGGTACACGGAGGGTGGGGTGTGTGCAAGGGACAGCCAAGCAGCGGATCTGTATTTAGTAATAACTAAGATATTACTACGTATTTGTGCCTTGTGAAGTAACATGGAAAGTAAAGTGTTACCAGTATATTTGATACCTTAAAGTCTATGCACAAAATGTAATTTTTGTATCAAACAAATACATTTTTACCAGGTAGCTGGGTGAATACAGTCAGTAGCCATTTAAACAGTTACACACCTCATGGCAATTTTATTAACTGTTATTTAACTGTATCTTAAGGTAACCACCATCAACTAATAGTCTACATAATCTGCTTCATCGTCAATATATATGTTGTACCGCTCCTTTCGGCATATTAATAAGTAATGGTAGTTTGAGGCATAAACAGAGCGAAATGTGGAGACTTGTAATTTACATAATTGCATGTTCTGAAGCTATTGCATGAAAGAGCAGAGGGGACCAGAGGCTTTGTTATTAAGACCTCCGCAATACGGGTGTCACGGCACACCATGTAGGAGCAGGGAAGGGAGCAGAGAGTTGTTGGTGCATACGTGCACGATAAACACACTGACACATGAACATGTCTTGCCTTACAGTTTGTCACCTACTTGCCAAAGCCCAACGCTGCTGAGTCCATGCAGCCCCTGCAGTCCATTACAAAGCCTACACCCCTGGAGGTAAGGTGGGCAGACTCCCCCATGAGTGCTTCTGGCAAAGGGATTTCATATACACTATATGGACAAATGTATTAGAACACCTGGCCATCACACCCAAAGGAACTTTTATAATATTCCATTCTAAATCCATAGGCATTAATATGGAGCTGGTCCCCCCTTTGCAGCTATGAGAGCTGCTACTCTTCTGGGAAGGCCTTCCACTGGATTTTGGAGTGTGTCTGTGGGAATTTTTGTCCATTCATCCAGAAGAACATTTGTGAGGTCAGACACTGGTGTTGGACGTGAAGGCCTGGCTCACAATCTCCATTCTGGTTCATCCCAAAGGTATTAGATGGGGTTGAGGTCAAGGCTCTGTGCGGGCCAGTCAAGTTCAACTGCACCAAATTCACCCAACCATGTTTTTATGGATGTTTGTGCAATGGGGAAAATCATGCTGGAACAGAAAAGGGCCTTTCCAAAACTGTTCCAACAGGAAGCATATAGTTGTCCAAAATGTCTTGGTTTGCTGAAGCATCAAGAGTTCCCTTCACTAGAACTAAGGTGACTAGCCCAAAACCTGTTAAATATCCTCATACTGTTATCCCTCCTCCACAAACTGCTACAACCCCTCCCCCTCCCCCAAGCATTGCTCCCCAGGCACTAAATAATAGCTGCTCACTGCTGTGTCACATATGGGTTAAATGCAGAGGGCACATTTCATCTTTGTGTGTTGTATTGTGTCGACAATCAATTTCATAATGCAGTCAGGCAAGTAACGTGCTCCTGACATCAGCTAAACCTACACTTGTCCAGCTGTCAGACAGAGAAGTGTGATTTATCACTCCACAAAACACATTTCCACTGCTCCAGAGTCCTTTGTGCTTTACACCATTCTATCCAACGCTTGGTATTATGCTTGGTGATATGAGGCTTGCATGCAGCTTCTCAGCCATGGAAGCCCATTCCATGAAGCTCCTGGCACACAGTTTTTTTGCTGGGGCTAATGCCAGAGGAAGTTTGGAACTCTGCAATTACTGAGTCAGTAGAGCATTGATGACTTTTACACACTATGCACCTCAGCACTTGGTGACCCCTCTCTGTTACTTGACGTGGTCTGCCACTTTGTTTCTGTTGTTCCTAAATGCTTCCAATTTGCAATAACACCACCACAGTTAACACCACCTACAGTTGCCCCTGGAATATCTAACAGAGAAGAAATTTCACAAACTGACCTATTGCAAAGGTGGCATCCTGTGATAGCACCATGCTTGAATTCACTGAGCTCTTCAAAACGACCCATTATTTCACAAATGTAAAATATATATATATATATATATATATATATATATATATAAATCCAAGGTTAATAATAATTACATTTTATAGTGTAACAGAAATACAAAGCAACTTTATACTGTACACCTTATAATGAATATTAAGTGAAGTATCTGAACTCAACTACGTTTTTGTAGTTCTGGAAAATCAATCATATTTAACTTTCCAGTGCATTTGCTTGTTGCTTGGTAACTTCTAAGGATAGCAACATGATTCAATACAAAGTCAGCATCGGTAATACAGAATGGTACATACTGAATAGTCCTAAAACTGCATTAAATCTATTAATTTTGTTTCATTGGAAATTTAGGCTTTTTTGGCAGATTCATGAATTCATCTTAATGTTATACCAAATGGGGTAGCACAATGGTGCAGTGGTTAGCTCTGTTGACTCAAAGCTCTATGCCCAAGGTTCAAGTCTCTGCCATGACTCCTCGCTGTGGAGTTTGCATGGTTTCCCCCTGACATCATGTGATTTCCTTGGGGTACTCCAGTGTCCCCCCACAGGCCAAAAACATGCTGAGGTTCAGTGCTTGTAAGCATAAATATGAGTGTGCCCTAAGATGAGTTGGCACCCTGTCCTGGGTTGTTCCCTGCATTGTACCCACAGGCTCTGGCCTCGCTGTGACCCTGAATAGGAGAAAATGGATAATATAAAATTAGTAGTTTTTAGAGGTAAATCTTTCAACGATATTAGATAATGCTGTACTGGGCAGAAGGAACAAGTCTGCAATAGAATATTATTGCTAAAATAGGTACAACAATAAAATATAAACATTTGCTGGGTCATATGTTGCAGTATTCGAATAAAATGTATTTCCACTCGCAATACAGTTCTTAACGAAGCCTTTCTTAAAATATTATTCTTATATTATTTCTCAACGTCCTTATCGTGTACCATTTTTTATTACATAAGCACAGCAGACAGTGACTCATTTTGTAACTCTTTAATATTGGACGGCCCCGCATTATTATTTCACTGTAGCTCATTGTTCGCCTATAGCTTTAGATTCGCGAACAAGCTACACATATTGTATAACAGTATACGTCGTTAATAAAATCGGACAGCAGTATGATTTTTATACTACTAAGCCAAGTATAGGTCTCTGCAGGCTGCAGTAGTGGGCGCCCGTCAAGCTTTCGACACACCCACTACTCCGTCCTGCAGAGACTCACGTCTCTACTAACTCGCAGTGAAAGAGCATTTAAAACATCTTATTAATTACTTAATTAACAGCAGGCTATTTATAAAGTCAACGCAAAGTGGTTGATAAGGTTATGGGACGCAAGGGGGCGTAGTATACCGTGACATTACAGTCGGTTTTGCCCCCCCCCCCCCCTAATAACCACGTACCGCGAGCGCCCCCTTGTATCCAATTGCTTAAAAAGATGAGCCGAAATGTGGTTAGTTATGAAAGTGAGCGATTGTACGTAACACGCCACTCTGAAAGTGTGGTTATGAAATTAAACTGTTTTTATGTACAGTTTGTTAAACTGTAAACGTCAAGTAGTATTTCTAGTATTTTCTTTAAAGTTAATCATTTACGTGGTATTTAAATATACTTTCACAGTGTGTTACGTTGTACAACAAGGGTCTACAACAAAATTAAAAAGTGTTGTTATATTCGGCAGCCTTCATTTGGAAATCCTTCTTTGGAAAGGTGTATTTGGAACGGTAGATATCAAATGCGATGGGTTATAAACTAGAAGTAAGTTACTACATGCATAACTTCCTATTCATAGCAAGATGCCTTAGAAAAAGCGTGTTGTGTGGTTTTCTTAATACAAATAACTGACTGAAATGTATGCGTCTCATAGCCGCCCGTCTGAGAGACTTGGTGACGTCACGAAGCCGCAGGCGGAGATGCTGGGCTGGGTTTCTTAAGTTTCGCTCAGACGGGGAGAGACAACGAACCCTCCCGTTTACTCCGTCTCGGTGGTATCGTCCGGACACGTGATCGCCCCACCGGTGTCTCGGTGTGCGGCGTGGGCTGAACGCGAGCGCCCCGCTGGGACACCCGACCCGAGCCCGTGGAGGGCTTTCATTCAGGCTGCCAGTATGGGCTGCACAGTTTCCCGTGGCTCTGCTTTTCCGGCTTCTAGGGGACGCTGGTTGCCGGGGAAATTTTCCAAGAGATGATGCCACAAGTTTTACTCTCGACGTGAACTTCTGCCAAGGGGAATGACGTTTGATCGCTGTTACGCTGGTTTTTAGCTCGACGCTCAACACAAAGAGGCTCTGCCATGGCGTTGGGACGTGCTGCTCGGAGTTCATACCGTCTCCACCCGCTTCTTTTGTCAAACAATTTGGGAATATCTTGTTAGGAAGCCTCCCGAAACTTAGCTGTTATCCGGCGCCTTAAGTCACCGACCATGTCCGACCCAAGTTACTGGACGGCTTTACCAAGCTACAAATCTCATTTCGTAACGGGGGCGATGCTCAAGCGATCGAAAAGGTAACATTTTCGCCCACTGCCTGCTTTTGTGTTAATAAAATACTTTCCACAGAAGCCTCTGGTAGAAAGGCGCAGCTTAGATCAACAGGTTTTATATGCTGTGTGTGTCGATTTAGATGTTAGCTAGCAACACTAATACTTAATTGGGGTCGGATTTAGTATTTAAGTGTAACACTAACCTATTAACTGCTGTGTCTGCCCTAGAACAGTGATTCGTTTCGGCTAGCCGTACTCTTAACTTTTCAGAATGTAAATTGATCTTCTGGCTGCCTTTTCTGAGTTGGATGGAGACATGTTGATTTCGCCGTATTGCGGCGTCCGACCGGCCCGCTGAGCTGAGGGCAGCTTCCCGCTTTGTTGGCGTCGCGCGGAGTCGGGGAGCGCGGCCGTCGCGGCGCGTGGCCCTGGGGACAGATTCCCGCTTTGTAGGCGTCGCGCGGAGACGGGGAGCGCGGCCGTCGCGGCGCGTGCCCATCTCGCGCATCGTGTCGCTTTGGTAGAGCGCGCGCGCGCGCGCCGTCACTTCGTCACCCTCTAGGATGCTGCCGTCAGAAAACGGGTTCGTGTTTTTAAAATGCTCAGCTGAACGCGGACTTGTTGTCTATCATGTTTTTAAGTTAACCACAATGGAAAGATTCTTTATAGGCCAAAATCTATGTTGTGCTGTTGACGTAACTTGCGTTATTTTAGAAAAAACACATTCTCTATTATGCTTTTGCAGATCAGTTCAGTTGCGTTGTGTCTGTTTGGTCAACCTTCTGGTGAACGTTTGCTCCAAAACCCTAGCAAACAGAAATAAAATCCAAGGATGTGGCTGAATTTGAATGGAAGTTTTGTTCTCCTGGTTGTTTGTGTAATCAGTGCCAGAATGAAGGCAATTGCTGATTTTGTATTCACTTTTTCATCTCCACTGTGTTTGACATCTTGGTGGGATTGTGAGGCCCAGGAGCTGATGGCCCCTGAGAGGATTCTGGTGCTGGAGAAGCACTCATTTGTTTGGAGATGTTACTAAAGTTTAGCTTTTCCAATTTCATTCTTGGTCACTTAAGAATATCACCTAATGAGCAACCTTAAGAAAGAAATGCTCTGCCATTAGATAGCAGCTCTGTCTTTGATTAGATTTAGGGCACCACAGTGGAAAGATGCAAAATTCTTTTTCACTGTTGCCAGTCAACAACAGTGCTGAGGGTTTATTGTCCTCTTTAAATGGGTTTCCTTCCTCCTTTATAAAACAGCGATTTGTATGTATGACATTTATAATACAGAATAGGTGGAATACTTACCAAACAAGCTGTGCTATGTACTAGATGGTTCTTGCATCTCTGCAGCTGCAAAATGGTGTATGAGTTTCTTTGTGACTATTTGGGACTTTGGTATTGCTCCATGTTACCCTTTGGCTCACATCTTTTTAGGGTTTTATGGCTGGCATTCCATAATCGTAGGCCTGGGCATCCATTGTGAGTGCTGGTCTCTGTTCATACTAGGCTTCTACCGACAGTTCAGCCATCCTTCTTCCATAACTACTTACCCTGGTCAGGGCCTCGGAGATCTTGGAACAGGAAGTGCAGGGGACACCCTGGATGGTCACAAGGGGCACATTCTCTTACACACACAGAGACACACAAGGAAATTTAGAGACATCAGTTTACCTAACTGCCTGTTTTGGGACTGCTGAAGGGAATGTAGAGAACATGGCCAACCCTGTGAGGAAAAGAGGAAAGCTATTAATCTGGCATGTATCTTGTGTATCTGTCTTATACTAGCAACGTTGCATCTTATGTATGCTGATTTGATTTTGTGCTTTTTCTTTTTTTATTACGGTTTTAGACTGACATGCTTGAAGACATTGCTTGGGTAGTTTTATTAGCACATTTACCTTCTGCTGTGATAATAATTGCTGTGACATAGTGAGGGATGTTTTGTGTGAGTTTAATGGAGCATGAGTAAGAGCTTGTCTGTAATTACAATCAGTGCGCACTACAGGTGTTTGGGCCCAGAACTGAGGGAACAGAGTTATGCAGTTCAAACATCTTGTTGGAGCGCTACAGTCAGTGTGTGCCCTGACCTGCTGCATATTGCTCTCACATTAGTGTTGTTTTATATTTTTGTTTGTGGATTGGTGGTGATTTTGGTCTCTTTGCCACAAGACTTCAATATCAGGGCCTTATTTTGAAACCGGCCTGCTTGGGTATGACACAGTTCCCTGTATTGTTTGCAAACGTGAATGTTTGAATGCAACTTTCGCCTTCAGGCACTACCAGTAAAATGTGTGATTCAGCCTCGTTCCTCCTGTGTTTATAATGCATGTGATGTCACTCGGTACTTATGGAACAGCACATTGCCTTTCTTTGGACCATGTTTGCAGCCTTTAAAATATTTTTTTGTGGCATATTTTTATTCATATTGAGTACTAGGGTTTTATAACCTACTTTGCAGCCTTTGGGAATGTTGAGTTATCCTTCTTCGGAGTATATTTTTAGTTCCTTTTCAGAAATAATTTTTCTTTCTTCAAATTAATAGTTTTCTGTTATTAGTGATTGTATTATGACTCTCTCTATTCTTTTGTTCTTTTGTTATTGTTCTTTAAGGACACCTTGGATTTGGACCAAAGTTTTTTTTTTTTTTCCTTTGGATTGTTTGGTTGATCAGTGAAGTCCAGTTGCATCTGCTTGTCACCTTCTTGATTAAATTTTTCTTCTGGTTCTCACCTTCCCTTGCGGTTATTCTGTTTGTTCTAGTTGCCGAACCAGCAACAGGAAGAGCCTCGGCGTTGGGACCCCGTCGCCCACGCTTTCACGTCCTCTCTCGCCTCTCTCGGTCGCCACAGGTAAGAGTGCCCCAGGAGCACTGGCTCCATGACGTGCTGTGTTATTACACTGTTAACCCTTCCAGTTTAGTTTTTAGACGTGTCATGGGTATCAAAGAGCAGCAATTGCCAGATCAGGCCTCTATTTGTGTTCATTTTACTCTGAAAAGTCATAGAAGTCATTGGTTACTAGCCCTGTACTGGTCTAGAGGTTTAGGCAGTGTAAGATAATTGATTTCTGGTGTGCGGTAAGGGCTCAGTCCCTGGGACCACCCTGCCTTCGGTGCTTTGCATTATGGGAGGAGAAAGAGAATGAATGAAATAGCCAGTCTCTTCTACTACATCTACTTATGGCAAAGCCTGCTTTAATTTTTTAAATTTATTCTTCTGTGGTGCGGTGTTCTTTTGATGTTTCTCAGTACTTTTGATGTTTCTCAGTACTCAGTCTTAAGGTGATCCTCTGTCTGTCCATCTCTCTCTCTCTCTCTCTCTCTCTCTCTCTTTCAGCTGGCAACAGTCCCTTAGACAGCCCCAGGAATGTGTCTGCCAGTGCCGCTCTCAACTTCCCCTTTGCTCGCAGGTAGGACGTCATGCTGTATCTCGATGAGGACTGCCACATCTCTGCTGCATTAGCAGCGTCTCTCCGGTTCTCACATTGCTGGGTGCCATGGCTGCACAATCAGTTACCTCTCAAGTGGTTTCACAGTAGGAAGAATCTTGCTTACTAACAGCCTTGTTTTTCAAGCCTTTTGGCTCTGCAGTGATAATGTGACTGACTATTATATAAAGTACTGAGTATAAGAAACTTGACTGGCACTTCTGTTTTGTTTAGTGCTAGCAGGGCTTGCATTGTAGGTCCATTTTAGACTTGATGTTTAAGGATTTGCCATGGTATTAAATGGCAGTCTTTTTCTTTCATTTTGTAACTAGCTGGTTAGTAAGTTACACTCAAATCTGCTATTGGTTTCAAGTCCTCTGCATCTCATTTTAGAGCAGCCATTCCAGTAATGTGCTCAATCAGTTTAAGATTTCAGATTAACATTTCAAATGTGTTTGTTTTTTTCTTTTAATTTTCAGATTTCTGACCATGGCCATGCTTGTTTGTTTTGCGTATGTCTGTCTCCAGGTCCAGTTTAAGATTCTCAACAGGCAGCTGTAAATTATGCAAAAACTGTTCAATTTAGGATTTTTTTTTTTTGTTTTGTCGTTTTGCCTTTTTTAATTAATTATGCATTGCCGAGCACCCCCCCCCCCCCTTAATGTCATGCTGTCCCTGGGACTGCCCAAAGTCTTATGGCTTCCTCTACAGTTCCTCGCATTGGCACTCTAAACACTTTCTGCCCCCTGCATTATCACCTTCTGTATTTTATTTCTCTGCTGAAAAGCACCAGTGACTCATTCTGGTCTGTCTTCAGAGAAGTGTTTTTTCACAGTGCGCTTAGTCACAAAGGAGGTCTGCACCCCCAGCTCTTGTTTACAGTCCCAAGCACCTACATACAAGCTTTCCGTCTATGTCATATGTAACTCAGGTCACAGTTAAATGCATATGTTAATTGTTGTTAAGGCCTCTGAACCGTACTAAGATTTTTGGAACTGTTATATCCTTTAGGGTTTTCATTTCTAAAGGTGGGTGGGTTCGGAATTGGAAGTGGGAATTTTCCCACCCTGCTAGCCGAAGCTGATCATGGTTTCGGGCTGTTGTGTGGAATTCAGAGCCCGACCCTAATATGTCCTCAGCGCAGTGTGCCAAATGGCTCCCTGCAAATGTGGCAATGTAAACTGGCTAAAGCAACTTCTGGGAGCTGTACTTCTGGGAGGCGGAGAGGGTTCTTCTACAGAACATTTTTGTGTATCCTAAAGTAAAACACTCATTTCCCAAATATTAGGGTCTGTATGGTAACATCTGTTCCTTATGCAGTGGAACATAATTAGATAGTGCCTATAATTTAAAGGACTGTTCATTGTATAAATGCTATTGGACTTGAGTAAGATGGTTATCTTCCAAGCTCATCTTTCTCTCTTTCTCTCTTCTCTTCCTCATCTGGCTCCCACCATTCATCTTGTTGTCATAACTTCTAAGCCATGTGATTCGTACTGACAGGTAGCATCAACTTGTTTTCATTTTGAACTGTTATCCATGTCACTTTACTGTTCTGATGCTAGGCAGTGGAATTCCTTGTCAGCGTAGCCCTGTTTAGATGGTATTTTTTTATGCTGACCTCCAGCAGAGTGTTCATTACTGATTGCAATATGCATATATTCATTTGAATGAGAAATACATCATAAATGACATAAGGGAACCCTAGTTTCCTGAGAGTCAGACTATGGTCCCAGCTGGTCCTGACCCAGTCTGTGTCCTCCAGACTGACCTTGGAGCATTGCTCTGCAGTTGTGGCACGTGCGGGTGAGGCTTTAATGTGATTCCAGTCTCAACTTGCTCATTTTCCAGAGCGGAGGGAAGAAGATGGTCATTGGCATCCCTCCCCTCATCTGGCTACGGCACCAACCCCCCCAGCTCCACAGTCTCAGTGAGTCACTCGTCTCTCTGAAGCCTGCTGTCTCTCTCTTTGTACCTGTTATCCAAAGCTTAAGGTCGGTTCAGACCAACCGCACACCCCGACAGGCCACAGTGTGGGCTGCTGCTGTGATGTAATTTTAGTCACAGATGTGTGGTGCAGAGACCACATTTTCAGAGCTAGACATGAAGGCATGCGTCACTCAAGAATTGAATACGACATGGATGGTCTGTTGTTTCACACAATGCACCACGATGGTTCACTGGCCAGGGGAACCATCTAACAGGAAGTCAGAAAGGAGATCAAACCAAAGATTGTATACAAGCACCTTTTCTGGCCTCTCTGATAAGACTGAAAACTAACATGGTGAGCGAATTCCAAGAAAGACTGACCGAGAAAGTCTGGAAATACCAGCATTTACAGTACAGGTCAAAAGTTTGGACACACCTTCTCATTCAATGTGTTTTCTTTATTTTCATGACCATTGGTAGATTCTAACTGAAGGCATCAAAACTATGAATGAACACATGTGGAGTTATGTACTTAACAAAAAAAGGTGAAATAACTGAAAACGTTTTATATTCTAGTTTCTTCAAAATAGCCACCCTTTGCTCT